>CABFOV010004968.1:0-47157 GCA_902141375.1 Timema poppense | reverse complement strand
ATTGGAAACGGTGTCACAAACAACAAGCAAACACGTAGAGCTTACGCGTATTACAGTGCACACTTGACTTATAGGTTTGTCCATCCCAAAATCCACAATCACAAGCCTGGGCCCATAACCTGTCAGAGTACTCTAGTTTATAGAAAGATTAAACATTAACAGTACATACTGTAGCTAAGAACATGACTCAACTGATACACAGGTTCATATGCATGAACACAAATTAGATAAAATAAAACGAACAACACATCTAACGATGGTACCAACCTAAGCTAGAAAATATCCCTGCATAGAATTGCATATTTTAACAACTTTTACAATAAATAGATTAAGTTATAGATAGAATACCTGCAATGAAAGTAAATGGTAACAGCGTCGTTATGTAAAGCCATTATAAGCCAAAAGCTAGGCATCATAGGACAATGCACTTCTAAATCCAGCAACCAATCACATTCTTCTTCAGAGTTACTGCTATCACCCTCATAGCCTGAAATATTAATTTATTCATTAATACATATTTTACATTTTAAGCTTTTTAATTTATATTCAACACAGACTTTATTTATCACTAAATCTAAATGAGCTGACAAGTTTCTAGGTATGGTTCTCAATAATTAAAATCGTGTTTTATTTTATTTTCTATTTAATTGCCAATAATAAAAGAAATTAATGTTATTTGTATTTTAAATAAATATTAATTTGTATGTAATAGTTTTGTCTAATTTGCTAGCCATGAATAATCAATGGTTTCAATTTTTTGTACAAATTAATGTTTTCATTAACACCATCAGGTTGTAATTTGTTTATTTGTATTTGTTTTTAATTTCTTGAATGAATTTTGAGCATATTTTATAAATTTCATGAATAAAATATTAACTTTTTCACACTATATTTTAAGAATTATTTAATTAACTAGGGAATATTTTTTTATTCTAATGAAAGAACTAGGATCTTTAAATAATTTCTAGTATTCCTACTATAATTTGCCACTTTTGTCACAGCACTTAAAAAGATAAATTTTGTTAGTGTAAAGTGTGTTCTGGAATTCTTTTGTATCAAAATGCTGATATCACAGGGACACGATAAGAATGATAACCGACTTTTACAAAAAGTTGCAAAAGTCCATGTATAAGTCATTGTGATATATAGAACTTTTACAAAACTTATTAAAGTCTATGTATAAGTCAATGTGATATGTGGCTCTCACTTACAGAGTATGTAAACAAAGGAAAAATGGGGCCAAATGGCTATATTAACTTAAATAATGAAAGGAGGATAGAGGGTTAAGGGGAAGAAGAGGAGTGATTTACTCTGAAAATTACATAATTATATGTTTTGTTGTGTTTTAATTGTGAAATTTAAGGCCCAAAATTTTCAGGTTAGTGTGTAGGCCTAGCCCTTCTATCCTCCTTTCAATGGTTAATTAGATGAGAGTAGACCTATATAATATCAATACTAATAATATAATATTGGTTAAATACATATTTTCGATGTTGACTGCAAAGTATTAGTTTGTAATTTCTAAATCACTCTTCCTACTATGTTTTTACTATACATTGTGGCAAATAAAGGCATAATTAAAATCTACAAAAGAAAGAATAGCCCCCACTCAAATAACTTGAAGAGGAGTAAAGTGTTTAAAAAATTTCCAGTAAAAGGCCCCCTGGATCCCTCTTTCAGTTGAACTCAACCATTTCCAAAAAGCTTCTGGAACACTTGCATATGCATATGTACACATATACACACAATGAATATTAATTTAAAATTAGCTTATGATTAAAATTAGTTTTCAGTAATCCTATGATTAAATCCAGATCGTGATTTAGTTTTATCTAACCTGTTCACTCGTTAATGATAAAGAACAACATTTGTAATGTACTTCCATCTTGGCTACTTTACTACTAGTCTAGTCTAGTCACAGAACATATATCTCAGTCCCAGCAACTACAGGTTAGACGTTACATTACTCCCCATCTTACTCAACACAAAACCAATGATCATACCCACTATGAATATAATAGTTCCATTCAACACACTTGAAATGTTTCTGCCCACTATGAACGTAATTGTTCCATTAATCACATCTAAGTGTTTCTTTCCACTATGAATGTAACAAGTTCCATTAATCAGACTTGAAATGTTTCTGCCCACTATGAGCATAATTGTTCCATTAATCACATTTAAAGTGTTTCTGTCAACTATGAATGTAATAAGTTCTATTCATCACACTTGAAATGTTTCTGCCCACTATTAACGTAATAGTTCTATTAATCACACTTGAAATGTTTCACTTGGGCACGTAGCAGAGAGAAACATTTCAAGTATGATTAATGGAACTATTAGGTTAATAGTAGGCAGAAACATTTCAAATATGATGAATGGAACTTATTACGTTTATAGTGGACAAAAACACTTCAAGTGTGATTAATGGAACAATTACGTTCATAGTGGGCAAAACATTTCAAGTGTGATGACTGATACTATTATATTTATAGTGGATAGAAACATTTCAAGTGTGATGAGTGGAACTATTATATTCAGTGTTTATGATTGTTTTGTGTTGTGTAAGATGGAGAGCAATGTAGCGCTAACCTGTATTAGCTGGGACTGATATATATGTTCTGTGACTAGACTAGAATAGACAAGTAGGAAAGTAACCAAGAATAACTTTTACGATTTATTTTGTTTAAGACAGATATCTATTTATTACAGCTAAATTTGTCACACACGTGAGGATTATCTGTTATAAGTTTAAATGATATAGAAACCACTTTAGAGGTTAAACTTGACACATCTGGGTTTAACCATTTATTAACACTTTCTGCCAGCAATTTCATTTTCTTCATATCGCCATAGGGGTTCTCAACGTACTTGCGTTGGTCGCCTTGGAGTTACGTCATTCACAGCCGGTTCTTGCGTACTTGCAGCTTCAATAGGCTCTTTTTCTTCTGGTCTAATTTGATCTGCTGATGGCTCTGGACTTAAGTATTTTTGAGTAAGAGCAACAACATACCTATTGTGAGTTTGTCCTTGGGGAGAGTGAATCAGCATGGAACAAGACGTGTATTAATCACAACTTGTGAATGTGGGAAATGCCAGGCCTCCACCGTGGTTCGGATTCCACATTAAACTGTAGGTCCTCCATTTTATCTCACAATCACCCTACCATTACACATTAGCGTAAGTGTGTATATCCCGAACAGGTAGTAAGACACAGTGCTAATAACAACAACAATCACCATGGAGTCTCCCTTTTTTGATAGTACCTCAAATGGTATTGGGCTGTAAGTAGTATCTAATTTATTCTGCTTGTCATGTTTAACAAGAACTAAGTCACCTGATGCTATTTCCGATTGCCTGGCTTTTATTCTATATCCATAATCCTTGTTCCTCATTTTGTTCTTTAAATCCCTGTCTTGGATCTCTGTGTCTGTTGGTTTCGACAATTCAAATCTTAGGATCTTGTCTCTGCTTTCTCGAGTGAACATCAATAAAGCTAATGTTACCCCTGTAACAGAGTGGGGGGTAGTTTGGTAGGCATAAAAATATGTCCTTAACTCCTCTTTAAGACTCTTTCCTGTAGCATCGACTATGCTTAGTCTTTTCATGATGGATCGGTTCTGTCGTTCAACTTCACCATTGGCCTGGGCCAGCTTTGGTGTAACAAGTTTTAGTTCTATGTTATTTTCTGTACAAAATTCCCACATTTCCCCACTTATGAATTGTCTTCCATTGTCTACTGTTATAGATTCTGGTAATCCAAACCGGCAAATATGTCCAATAAAGCATCTATCGTTTTTTCTGATGTAATCCTTTTCCAAAACACAGCTTCATAATATCTACTGTAGTAATCAATCACTACAAATACATATTGTTCATTTTCCAATGAACCAAGAAAATTGAAGGAATTATCTTTCCATGGTCCTTCTGGTAGCTCTTTTCAAGACAAGGATTTCCCTTTACCCTGTTCTAACCAGCTGGCATCCAAGACAATGTTTGTAGAACTTATCCACTCGTCTATCCATGATCCTCCAACATACTTTAGTGCGCAGTCTTTGCTTCATTTTTACAATACCTGGGTGTCTTTCATGAGCTAGGCTTAGTACTTGTTCCCTTAAGGTTGGTGGTATTAATATTCGTGTACCCCTTAAAATTATGCTAACAATAACACACAATTCAGTCTTGATTAATTCGTAGAATTTATACATTATGTTCCACCTATCCAAAAGTATTCAAGTTGACAATGCCTTAACATCAGGGTCTTTTATTGATTCTTCTTGTATTTCTTCAAGACTGATAGCCCATGGAGTTTCTTGCCCAAGTGAAAAGTGGTCGGGGTTTTACGCCCTTAGCTCTCGACTATTTACTTTATATATATATATATATATTAGTTTGCCATTATTTATTTTGTTAATTTAATACCATTCTTAAAACAACTAAATTTACTATGGTAGTATTAGGTTTGCAAATGCCCAATATTTATAATATTCAAAGATATTTAGCAACATTTTATATATCATTTTACCAAAATCCCCCATTAAGTTTATTAGAAATCATGTTAATACTATCAAGATACTGAGAGTACTACACTTATAATACATTATTGTTTTCCAATCGTCTAGGCCTGATTTAATTTTTATATCACTATCAAATGTTTAATAATAAGAAAGTGTGGGGTCTATGTTAATTATAAGTTGTCCAAATCATGAACAAAATTGTAAGCAATATATGTTTTAAATTTAAATTCATTAACTTCATTTTTTAGGCCTTTAACTTTTAAATTTATTAGTGTTCATTCTTGTAAAGTCTTTGTTGAAATTATAGCGTCATCTAAATTTATTACTTTTACCTTTCATTTTAAGCATCATGCTGATTTATTTTAGCTGTACCCAGAATCTATGAGATGCACCTGTGGCTTGCACGTGTGGTTTCACACTGGAAAGGAGAGGTTTGGCGCAAACAGCTAGCCAATCAGTAAATCTGATTTAGTGCCTGTGTTTTGATACTATGTGGAAGGGAAGCATCAGATTCAAGACACTTGCTGGTTAGCACGCGAGCTATAAAGATGTATACTAAGAGGTACGAATAGTCGATCTTCACGTGTGACCTTTAGTGTGTTGAGAGATGGGTGGAGAAAAAGGTAGACCACCATGTGGCTAATTAATCACTAATATAACCATAGTATGTCTATCTTCAAGTACTAATTATTTTTTTCCTTTCATTATGTAACTGGTGGTTTAAAAATGTTATTAGTCATCGATTAACTTTTCTCTAAAATAAAACTTGAGAATCAACATAATAAATTTCAATTTCTTTAAGCAACTATGTTCTCCATCCCAGAATTATTTAATTAACCCCTAGAAGCTTTACTGAACCAGCTGGCTGCCACGGACAATATCTAAAGAAGAAGATGGAGAGGAGGAGACTGGAGAAGTTTGACTGGTTAGAAATGGCGAATGACTGTGTTCGATGGTTCGATATCACACTGGTTATACAAGGACCCATCTAACATGCAAGTCCCCTGGTCTAATGATATGTCTTGTTTCTTGTTACTTGGTAATCTTGATAGTAGGTCTGCAATGTTGTTCTTCCCTGATTGATATTTTATTGAATAATTGTATCCTTGCAGCCTCATCACCCACCTCTCGACTCTTGGACATGGCTTGGAACGGGGTGAGAAAAGAAATTCCATTGGTTTGTGATCTGTGATTAATTCCATCTCTCTGCAGTAAATGTAATAATGACATCGTTCACATGCCCATACAAGCCCTAGTTCCTACTTTTGAATTTGGCTCTATTTTTTCTCAACACAGCTGAGGGAAGGAACGGCTGGCAAATTCTATTATTCTAGGAGTCCTTCCTTGATGTTGGTGAAGAATGGCCCCAAGCCCCTAAGGGCTGGCATCACCAATAATGGTGGTTTTACATCCTGTTTGGAAGATCCCTAGTGTCTTTGGTTTTGTTAACTCCAATTTAAAATTTCTGAATGCCTTATCTTGTTCTGACACCTATTTAAATGGCTTGCATTTTCGTATCAATTCTATTGGAATTTCACACTTGATAACGAAATTTGGTATAAACTTAGCACAATATCCTACTAGGCCTAGGAAGCTTCTAAGTTCTTCCCTGGTTCTTGGCACTCTACATGTCTCAACTGATTCAATCTTGCTTAACGGTTGTATGCCCTTTCTAGATACTCTATGACCTATAAAATCCACTTCTGGTTGAGCCCATACATATTTTCCTTTATTAAGTGAAATATCTTTTTCTTTTAATATCAACAACAACTTGTTTAAGCAATACTCATGCTCTTTCTTATATTTTCTGTGTACTAATAAGTCATCAATATAAACTTCAACTCATTCACAGGATTCAAGAATTTGTTTGATTGTTTTCTGGAACTATTCTGGTGTACAATTTAGGCCAAACAATAGTATCTTCTATCTGTATATTCTGAGAGGCGTAGTAAAAGTAGTTATGTATCTTGATGATTCGTCCAACTCAATTTGGTGGATGGCGGATTGTAAGTACAACTATGAAAACACATTACTACCACATAGACTAAGCACTATTTCTTTATTTGTAGGTATTGGGTGGAACTCCCTCTGGACTGCCTGGTTAGCAGCCCTCATATCAATACAAAGTCTCAAGTCCCCATTGGGTTTTATGCCGCATACAATTGGTGATACCTACTTTGATGGACCATTGACCTTTTCTAAAATATCCATTTCCCCATATTCTTGTAATTTCTCTTTGATCCTTGATGTTAAATCCTTGGTGTTCTTGATCCACACGCTACTGAAATCACACTCGTCTATTCCTAGCGTAAGCTTGTGTCCATTAATTTTACCGACAGTTTCTTTTAGCACTGATGGATATTTCTTTTCCACCATTTTCATTGCATCACTTTCAATAACGGCATTCAATTGGTGGCCTAACTTCAGTACCCCCAACTTTCTGGCATCTTTTTTCCTAGCATTGGTGTTCCCTCACGTCATACAACGTAAAAACAACTTTTCTGTAAATGTTTTCCTGTGCCTAGTGTCACATTTGTAATAAATCTTCCTAACACAGTTAATGGTTTAGTGGTACCATACGCATACATTGCTTTATTTTATATTTCACAGCAACCTTTCATTTTCCTCGTTTTAAGAATTTTCCATGTCCCTTCATCAATTATGTTGCATGAGGCATCTGTGTCTATCATATGTTTAGTTTTAACTCCCCCAAGTTTAACTGTTATTTTGCCATGCTCTCTATTCTTACAGTTAATCTTGAAGTCATACTCTTCTTGACTGCTTTCAATGTCTTTTAGGTAATGTATTTTACTCTTCTTTTTTCTTTACTTATGTTCTCCCTCATACTTGTTCCTGTGTTTAGTTTTACAAAATCGGGCATTTATATTACATTTTTGACAAGTCTTGTTTCTGGCAGGGCAATCTTCCTGCCAGGCCAAATGGCTTGTAAATCCCCAACGATAGCAAGTTTTATTCATTGTAACCTCCACGTCTGATTCATTTACTTGTGTAGCTGATGAGCACTCCATGGTCTTGGCTTGGTGTTCTGATTGTTCTAACGTATGGGCTATTTGTGAAACTGTTGTTAATGCCAATTTATCCCCTTCCTTTAGGAGAAGCACTTTTCTATAACTTGGTCGATTATAGTATTTTCTACAAATTCTCCCAAATTGCAGTTTACACTTTGTGTTTTAGGTCTAGTCATATATTGTCCTAACATTTCTCCTGCCTCTTGAACCATATTTCTAAGCTTATGACGTTAAAAGTTGTAACTCCTTGAAGAAAAAAATGAGCATTTAAAATTTCCATGCATTCTTTATATGTAGCTTCATCGTCCAAAGACTTGTTCTTCATAAACCATATATTTTGAACAACTTCCCCTGCCTGATGAAGCAACTGAGCCTTCTTTTATGTCCTTAGCCACCAAAATATCTTAAACATATGTAGCCATCTTTCCCATCTCCGGGACACTATGGATTCTTCACCTATCGGGTCAAAACATTTTAAGTTATCGGCCATACTTTTTCTTTTATGTATATAAGTATTTCTGAACTAAACAAGCACTTAAATTGATGTATAACACATATGTTTTGTCCTCGTCACCAGTGTAATGTTCTACTTCCATCTTGGTTACTTTACTACTAGTATTGTCACAGAACATATATCTCAGTCCCAGCAAATACAGGTTAGGCACTACAACATTAAATACTCGTTTTAAGAACAATGATTAGGTCCAAGTTATACAAAGTCAAAATTGATAAGGATAATATAGTGTTCACTAACTTATTTTATATTTTATAATTCCATTATATTTAATAAAATATAAAGTTAAATAAATGTGATGGTGTTAAAATATGTATCAGTATCACTTTAATAAAGCGACAGAAACAATTGTTGTTGGGTTTAAAATAATTTTAAATCAACAAATATAGTGCAATTGAGGAATTGAAACTATTCTAAGATATACCTTTACACAACAAGATAATAGTTTCTTTATAGTGTACAATATAAATTAAAATAGACCAATATAGTTTAGAGACATTTTTAAAGATATAACTGAAAGTAGATTTTAGTTCATATACAAGTATAGACAGCTTGATGTGGTTGGTTATAACAACACAAATATACATGTATCAAGTTCAAAATGTCTAAAATATTTGCGAGTTCTAGAAAAATTAGCCCACATTTTTGTAGTATGAATTTAAAAATGTATTAATATATCATAACAGTTAAATTATTCTAAGGAACCTAATATTATTTATTTAATACATTGTTTTGTCTATTAATTATATGGATAAGAATTCCTTGCAATATATAATAAAAAATTAACAAACGAACTTCCTTACCATCCTCTGTGCCATGCACACTTTCCACTACACTTGACACTTCACTCTTATAGCATGGTGTAGAAAGCTGCCTCTTCTGCCAAGTGTTTGCATACCAACGTGTAGGTGATGTAGTTTCTCTTTCCACACCACAACTTTGACTACGCTTCAGAAGTGTGTTACTGCAATCATCCAATATGGCTCTGCTCATACAGAGACAGGTGAAAGTTAGTTAATTTCTACATAAACATATTTTATGGTGCTTAAGCTTAGGTTCAAATAATTATTTCAACAGCTCAGAGCTCATATCTTACTATTTATTAGAGAAACTATTCTCAAACTGGGGTACGCGGGCACATTTCAGAGGGGTCGCGAGCAGATCTTAAGTGAAAGTTAACAAAATAACAAGGGACTTAAGGAAAACCCTAACTCTTGGCAGTTACTGCTATATGATTATTTCCACCCCTCTTTTTCCCGTATTTTCTCTCAGCTATAGAACAATTTCTGAGAATTTTCAACCTTCTATTTGAAACCTTTTACATTAGCAGTTTATGATGCCAACACCATATCTCTGTGAGAGTGGTTTTTCATCTATGGTGTACCTAAAAAACAAGTATTGCAATAGGCTAAATTTGGAGCCGAACCTCTGCATGAAAGTTTCAACTGGACAACCAGACATCAAGAAGTTGTACCAAGCCATGCAGCCACATCTTTCACCAAATAACTAGGGGATTCATAATATATCAGCTCCAGAATTACAATTAAAAATTATGATTTGAAAATATTGTGTTTAGGTTTACTTTTTTCTTTAATTATGAACGAATTTGTGAAGAAAATAAATAAAACTTTTCTACAGACGTTTTACAGTAAAATTATGTTTTTTTTAATTGAGCATAAAGATTCTAAATAAGAGATAATGTTAAGGCTATAACAGTATAGGATTCTCTCTAAATAGCTTTGTCACATTTGAAATATTTTTACTTAGGATATTTTTTCCCAAAAGATTAAAAAGATCAATGATTTACCGTGTGGTCATATTTTTTAAAGCTTGTAATTTGGAAATTTTTTATCTTGGGGGAACTTTAAACGTTTATTCATGGCCAAGATGTACAATTTAAAAAAAAGTTTGAGAACTGCTGTATTAGAGGATAACTCAGCATACATAACATTAAATGTGTGCCAAAGTAACAAACTAAATGTATTATTGGAATATTTTAATCTGGTGATTTAGTTCTAAATTTGAGCTACAGATAAGAATAAGATGCAAGATTCTAAACTCATCATAGCTCATTCCTACAATATATATATGTCTATTGACCCAAATTTACATGTTGAATGCTTTATCAAGTTTTAAGTAAGAATTTAAAAATAAGAGTAAAAGATAGAAAGCAAAATTTTGTGTTTATTTGTACCTGAGAAAGATGTGTGAGAAAAGAAAAGGTATGGATGTACAAGTGATTGTTTATTCTGCCAGTTTTAGTATATCATAAAATTTGTTTTAAAGTTTGATACATATATATAAAAATTGGTTTTAAATTTATATATATATATATATATGTGTGTGTGTGTGTGTGTGTGTGTGTACTGCCATGTATTTATTACAAGTTGTTTAGTTTTATTTAATTTAGTTAAAACTAGATGGTCATATATCATCATCATGAACAAAATAGTCATCACCTATTTTGATTATCTTGAGCTGTAAGGCTCAGGGATGGGGATGCTGTTAAGGAGATAGACTCATGCCATGGACTGCCAGCCCCACAGTTCTGAATGTCAGAAAGTTTAATAAGTTGAACTGGCTGAGATGAAAGAGGTTTTTGCTTATGTGGTTGCTTCTTGCATGTTTGAGCCTCATCATCTGTATCACTATCCTCAAGATTACAATGGGATGGAACACAAAATCTTTCTGGAACATGTCTCCCAGGAAAATCTTCACTCATTAAGTTTTCATGATCTGCATTCATATTTTCATCACCTGTATGGATATAAATATACCATGTGCTATAAGACAATAGTTGTTTAACAATGAGATATTATTTTAACCACAATAAAAGTTACTATTTTTATTATGATGGTAAACAGAAGCATCCATTAGTACCCTTAGCTTGAAAAACTACATCTAAATAAAGCTCTCCATAAGACAGTTCAAAGACATGTAATTACAATGTATTCACAAAAATTAGCTTTAAACAAAGAGCACTAAAAAGTGTAAGATTTTACGAGGCACTTCAAGAAATGATTTGTTAATTGAACTTAAGAGTAAAGTCAATACATTTGCTCTATACCTTTAAATATTTGGTTCGAGGTCACCATAACAACTCAGGTCTTAGTGAATCACATAAAAAGAATAATTGTGAATTTACATTTAGAGCTTTTACTAAGAAAGTGAAGAGGAATTTAGGCCAAACATTAAATCTTGTCAAATTGATATTTCTTCTAGGCAACTATATATAAAGGAATAACTAAGAGGGCGTACAGCCCAAACGGGTAATAAGATGTGGTTCCTTGCTAAAATATTAAAATGTTTTTCATAAATAAAGGAGCCTAATAGGAACTAATACACTTTCCTTAATGGTTGAGAGTTTGTAGTGAGTAAGGATCATAAAAACAGCGCTCTCAGGTGAAAGGGCAAAACTAAAATATATGTATATTGGCCATAATAAAAGCGCTTGGACCACCATTAATGTAATTAGTAAATGCATATAACTGGTACAGATAATAAAACACAACAAAAATTAAAGTAGGTATTCAGAGTTTGTTTTTTATAATAAGGGGTTTGTATATCAGAGAATATAACAACATAAGAATTACACTGTAGATTAAGAGTTTGTAAAACTTTGTGTTGAGTTCGTAGAGTTAAAAGTGATATATCAGATAATAAATAACTAGCATACATAAATAGCTAGTTTCTTAGCAAATTAAATTGTGTCACAGCCAGCAGTTAAATGAACAAAATTACTAAAATACGAAAAGGAATAAATTAAACTGTGTTTTTGGAAAAAATGTTAATTTCTTAGAAATTTAAATAGAGGCACCACATCAAGCAGACAATTCTGTTCACATATATATCCAAATGTCCAAAAATTTAAACAAATCATGTTAATATGAAAGCACACAGTAAAATTCATATGAAGTAAAAGTCACATGGCCATTTTGAAGGGAAGTTTTTGATCAAACTAGTATGAGTTATTGCTTGTTTATAAATTTTAGGTTAATAAATTAACAAACAGAATTGATGCATTGAATTGAAAAATAAAGTTTATAAATATGATAAAATAATACAGACTTAGATAATGCTTGATAATACAAATAAATAGAATGCAAAAGGTTGAATATAAGAAGTGATGGTTAATGCGTCGTAGCATTTTAATTAAAGTCAAAGCATTAGATAAAACATACAATGATATGAGTAAAAAGGTTAAACAGTGGAGTGTTGTTATATAAATGGTTAAATATTTAACAGTAAGCCGCAAGTCAAGAGAATAATAAAATAATGTACACAGAGTAATTAAAATAACAGGCGTTAATAACCAGAAATAACCTTAAAATAAATTTTAGTAAGAATACAAGTTGAATAGAAATGGGTTAACTCACTTTTTTAAAGTAAATTACAGCAATATGAATGAAAATTTAACCAATTGTAAATCTAAAAAATAGAATTAAATTGATTAAAGTAGAACTTAAATAAAAAGTAATAACTAAACGTTGAATGTAAACAGTATAAAATGAATTAAAATGAATTAAAACTTGAAAAAATAACATGAATTGTGAACATAATTGAAAAGATTTAAAGTTGAGAGATAGTCAAATGATGTTGATAAAGTGAGGTAGACCTGACAGGTTACATGACAAGTTAATGGGGATTTTTTTTTTGTTATAAAATAAACAATAGTGTAAGAGTTAAATGAGAAAAATATAAAAAGCACTTAATAGTTTATAAGATTACATGAAAAACAGGGGAGGTCGTAGAACCAATTATCTAAGTCCTGTCATAAGGATTAAACTTCCCTTACTCCTTTTTTTGTAATGATGTTGTTTACAGGTGCTCTATTATCCCGACATGTTTCGGTGCTACAGTAGACGCACCATAATCATGGAGCTGAAATTAAAATTAAGAAGCTTGCTATGAAGTAATGGAAAAATATAATGTTAGATTGAGAAAAGAAAAGTTACTATGCAAAATGACATAAAGTGAAAACAAGCAGACTTACTCCGAATAGGTGTTGAGACACGGTGAGAACTAACAAAGGTTGAGGACTGAAATGTGTGGAGTGTTGCCGATATAATATAAAGTGGAGAGAGCAATGCAGCCAACCTAATGGGGAATGTAAATAGATGAGTGAGTGTAAGAATATAAAGAAGAGGGAAAAGGTGTGTATGTGATGAACGGAGAATGGAGAAAAAATTGGATAGGATTAAGGAAGAAAAATGGTCTAAGTCTTCTCGGCTCCGGCTCGGACGGGCCATTAAGCTACGATGGAGGGTAGAGCAGGAAAATGGGTTAGATAATTCTAGTGTGTTTAGGTAAACGTTTTAAAGTATTAACTAAAATTTGATTGGACGATTGAAGTTGTTCATTAAGGATGAGCTTTTTCTGAAGAGTAGCTTCATGAATGAAAAAGTTTTCAGCTATGTTTAACTTAGGTCCTTTGTGAGCGAAATATAGGGGTTTAAGACACTGTTCAATAGGTTTTGGTTGGTGGTTGGAATATTTTAGATGTTCGGCAAACTTCGATTTGGTTCTATTAAATTTGAAATCTGAAATGTGTTCTTTGTAGCGTGTTCTAAAGTTTTGTCCAGTTTTGCCAATGTAAATGCTGTTACATTCACATGTGAGTTGGTAAATTCCATTCTTCTTATATATGTCGCTTTTGTTTAGGTTACTATTGTTAAGGTTCTTCTTAATATTATTATTGGTTGTAAAAGCAATATTAGTATTGTGATTTTTGATGATGTTGGTGATACGATGTGTTTCCGGACCGATGTAGTTGAATTTGAGCCATTTCTTCCGTTTATTGGTGTTTATGTTATTATTAGTAAGGGTAGTTGAGAAGTTATCCGATTGAAGTTTCTTTTTTTGGTTTTGTAAGATCCTATAGATGGTAGAATGGGAGTATCCATTGTTGGTTGCGGTTTGTTTGATGATGTTGAGTTCTGTTTTATAGTTGTTTTTGTCGAGAGGAATGTGAAGTAAACGATGAATTAAGCTATTGAAAGCGGCAAGTTTGTAAGAGATGGGATGGTTTGAATTGTAAGGTATTATTGAGTCAGTGTGAGTGGGTTTTCTGAAAATTTTGTATACAAGTCTGTTATGACAACTTTTGGTGATATTGAGGTTTAAATAGTTGATGCTGCTGTTATTTTCTTTTTCGATAGTAAAGGAAAGTTTTGGGTGGATGTTGTTGATTATGTTGGTAATGGAGGGAATATCGTAATCATTATCGAAAACAATAAGAATGTCATCCACGTATCTACAAAAGAATTGTATACTTAGAAGATTATTTAAGCTGTTAAAGATGATAGGGTCATATTTCTTTAAAAATATTTCTGACATTATACAAGAGATTGGGGTCACGAAAACCAAAAAGACTTGATAGTAAATTATCTTCACCACATCTTGCTACCCATTCAGGTTACATGCATGTGTAACACTTATTTAATAGGTTTACGGAATATAGAATTTAGAGGAAATGTACCCGTATTTGTGCGGAGAGTATGTTAATCCATTTAGGAAATAATATCTTCCAGTATACTCAACAGGGATTCAAACCAAGATCTACCCATCATTGGCAATAAAATCTAGAAAAAAAGTAGCGCCTTAGGGATTATACCATTTGACCACCGAATCGGGTGACTTAATAATAGATATATACACAAAGAATAAAGATGAATATATTACATAACAAAATAAATATAAAATATGTGAGAGAGGTTAAGAAAAATGACACCATGTTTAAAAGCATAACTTGGAAAAAGTTGTAAAAATTTATAATAATTTTATGAACATAGAAAATAGAATTACCTTGGTAGAGAACCAGGAGAGAGTTTTTTTGTAGTAACCAGTAAAAAGAGAAGTACTCTGATTGAGGAGCTGTGTTTGTACAGCATTAAGGTTATATGTGAAAGTCTGATACAATAATGTGTTTGTGAAAGTGCACTGTAATGTGTAGTATTTTAAGGTTTACTATTGTTAGTTAGTTACTTACCCTACAACATTAGGAACTCAAAAGTTAATTGCCGCACTTAAAAGTGTATGCCACTTATCCCTATCTTGTGCTAGTTCTATCGAATCCACCTCATTACACCCTATCCCTCTCTTGAACTAGTTTTATTAAGTACACTTCATTACACCCTATCTTTTTATGGTCCATTAATATAATAAATTCCAAAATAATCAAGCTAAAAAATATTAAAAGAAATTTCTGCAAAACACAATTTAGGACACACCTCTAATTGTTCATCCAATTGCAAATTTAATATTGATCAATTTGAATTCCTAATAACTTTTTCACTTCAATACCCAAAATTCTTTAATAAAATATTCCTAACAGACCCCTTATAAAGAGAGAGATAGAAAAACACAAACATAAATAAACAAAGAGAGAGACATAAGATAGATATGACAGACTGTATGAGAGAAATAGGAAGTGAGAAAAAGAGGATTAGAGAATAAGAGAGAGAGAAGTAGAAAACAAGACAGAGAAGTTGAGAACAAGAGAATTAGAGAAGTACAGAAAGATAAAGAGAAGTTAAAGAGACAAATTAGAGAAAGCCAGTGAGAATGAAAGAGAGAAAAAGAGAGAAAAATCGAAAAATAAAAAGAGAGAGAGAAAAGATTTAAAAACAGGAAAATCGAGAAGAAAAGAGAGAATACAAAAGAGAAAAGGATAGGTTAACAGAAAGAAAGAGTAAAAAAGAGAGAGACACACACACAGACAGAAAAATAAATATCCAGTGACTTGGAAGCACAACCAAGATATTTTGCATCAATTAAGCTCTATACAGTAATCAAGGTTCAAATATTGACGCCCCACTCCAAGATCTTGTGAGCCTGATTACATGACAGTTTAGTTAGTGCAGGTTTTCATGTTTGTATTCCCTGGATCAATTTTATTCCAAAAGCCAGCGCTGGTAATATAAGCTTCTAGATCTTAATACCTGGGATTGAAACCTAAGACTCTCAGACATAAGGAATACTGTAATACTACATTTGCACTACTAAACATATCTGGGCTTTATTTAAGTTAGACAGTTAAGGTGGCTGAAAAAATGAATTTAGAAAAGAGACATTAACAGGATGAGATTGACATAATTAAGCTGAAATAAGATGTAGCGTGCAAGTCGCTACAACCTACAATAAATCTACTTCTCTAACACCACTTGAGGAGTACTCACCACAAGATCCTCTTATTCTCTCTTACCATATCGCAAAACAAGTCAATCTGTGGCCAGCTAGTTACAACTTCTCCTAGGGGAATTAACTTGCCAAGCCACTGTTGCTAATAGCTCGACGAGTAAACTGCATGTCTAAAGTTTCTAGACATCTATGAACCTTCCTGAGAAGTCTGTGGGGATCTCCAGTGTCTAGTGAGCAAGGCTGCCCGCAACAAGAAGCAAACTTGAATGCTAGCACTTTGTATGGAGGAAGAAACAACTCGCATTCATTCTCCCTTGAGCTTTGATTGGATCGCTCTCTTGGCTATAATCAGGAATGGTGTGGATATATACTATTTTGCCCCGAAGCTGCAATTAGCTCCCAAATTTTTTTAGCTCTGGAAAACTTTTTGTATATAAAGTGTTATTTGGTCTTCAAGCTTCACTCTTAGCAGCACTACAGTGCTTGTTAGATGACAGACTCTTTGAATTATGAAAATGTAAGCAAAATTCTACTTTTGGTGTTACCTTATTACTTTCTCGTTTTCTTACAGGTAAAGAAAGTATTGTGATTGTCAAAAAAAATTACACTCAAGATTTTGATGAATCTCGAAGTTTCATGACCCCTCAAATCCAAAAAAGTGGTTTTTGAATTTCCGTCAGTCTGAAACTCCAACTAAAGCCTAAACTATTTTACTGATCGGGCTGAAACTTGGTATCTAGGGTTTTCATAGGGTTGCCCTGAAGGGATTTTGGAATTGGATGTATAACCCTAAAATTAAGGGTGGTCTACTAAAGGTTGAAAAGAAGAAAAATAGATTTTCTCAAAATTGGCTCTAACAATTTTTATTAAATTTCATTTCTAAGCATTGATCAATATTATAAGCAAAATGACTACTCAAATTTTCTCAGCAAAACGACTTTAAGGGTTTTGGTCAGTTGCGTAAATTCTCATTTTTTTATCAAATTGCCACTGAGATATGAAATTACTCATCATTGAAAATATGTAGGTCTATTTATAATACAAATATATTATTTAAAACATATTATTTAAAAACCAATAAATTTCAAGCTACATGCAAATATATATATTTTTTAACTTTTCGAAAACTAAAGGTTGCGACCGTAAACAAATCTAACCCGAGATGTTGATGAATGTTGACATTTCATGACCCCTAGAAGCCCAAAAAGTGGTTTTTGCAAGGTCGTCTATCTGTTTGTGTGTGCTTAACCCAAATATTAAGAGGAGTTTAATAAAGCGTGAAAATAAAAAAAAATCTATTTTTCAAAAACGGCTCTGACGACTTTGATTAAAATTCTTATCTAGGCGTTGATTAAGATTATAAATAAAATGCCTATAATTATTTTCCCATGAAAATGACTTTCAGGGTACCTTACAGAAGCAAACATTTCTGTATATCCGCAACTATTTTAGTTACTAAATAACTTATCATTGCAAAATTGTAGTACTATTAAGCATAAAAAACTTTTATTCAAAATATATTTTTTATAAAACCAATAGTTTCTGAGATATTCGCAAATATATTATTACAATTTTGTGAGCTTTAGTTGTAAGGAGCTACTACATAAATTTTAATGAAATAATTATCTAATGCCATAGAGTAAGGCATTTGTAAGTCTAGCAAAAAGTATATGTTCTCTTTCCTTCAACCCCTAGGGGGAAATTATATATAGCAATGATCTATCTCTAACATTTTTAACTTAATAGTCAATATTCATCTATTTTACTGGTCAAAATTTAGAAATTAGGAATTTAATGGCAATGCGATAACCATAATATGTGCAGCCAATAAGAAAATGTCAACAATTTTAACCAGAAGTTGACATTTTAATATGACCCTTGGGGACACAATTTCAATATTTTAATGTTCTTGCTACCTTACAGGTAGAGCAAGTATTGTGCTCATCAAAAATATTGAACTCGAGATTTTAATTAATGTCGACGTTTCATGATCCCCCGAATCTGATAGAGTGATTTTCGCAATGCCGTCTGTCAGTATTTACCTCGGGCTAGAAACTGAACTATTTTACCGATTGGGCTAAGACATGGTATTTAGGATTTTCATAGGGTTTCCCTGAAGTGTTTTTGGAAGTGGATATCCAACCCTAAAATTATGGGTAGTTTCCTTAAGGACGGAAAGAGAAAAACTCGATTTGATCAAAATTGGCTTAATAATATTGATTAAATTATATTTCAAAGCTTTGATCAATATTAAAAACCAAATGGCTACTCTCAATTTTTCGTCAAAATGATTTTAATGGTTCCAGTCTGAAGCGTAAATTCTAATTTTTAATTATATCTTTGTAGGTTTTTGAGATATGAAACTACTTATCATTGCATATATATGTACTTATATTTAAAATAAACTCTTTTAATCGAAATATATTTTTATAAAACCAGTAGTTTTCAAGCTATACACAAATATATATATTCTTTAAGGTAAAGTATTATGACCATCCAAAAATCTAACCCAAGGTGTTGATGGGTGTCGACGTTTCATAACCCCCAGAACCTTAGAAAGTGATTTTTGCAATGCTGTCTGTCTGTGTGTGTGTCTAACCCTAAAATTAAGAGCAATTTACTAAAGGGTGAAAAGAAATTCAATTTTCTCAAAATCAGCTATAATGATTTTGATTAAAATTCATATATAGGCAATGATTGATTTTATAAACAAAATTGCTATTTTCCTTTTCCTATTAACATGACTTTAAGGGTTCTTCATAGAGGCAAAAATTTCCATATCTCGGCATCTATTTGTGATAATACATAACTTATCATTGTAAAATTGTAATACTATTAAACATTAAAAAACTTTTAATGGAAGTATATTTTTATAAAACCAATAGTTTCTGAGATATTGGCATATATATTAATACAATTATGTGAGGTTTAGTTGTACAGAATAGTACCTAATTTTTAACGCGATAATCCTTTAATACCCTAAAGTAAGCAAATAATTAAGTCCCACAAAAAGTTGATGTACTTTTTCCTTTAACCTTTCAGGGAAAGTGTTTGTATAGCAATGATCTATATATATTATTTTAGAGTCCATATTTATATTTTTATTGGTCAAAATTTATAAATGAGGAATTTAATACCAATACGATAACCATTAGATGTACAACCTCTAATAAAATGCAGAGAAAATTTTACCCGGAATTCAAAATTTTGATACAAAGTTTTGAACCTTGTAGAGCCAATATTGATCTTTTTAAGTCGTCTAAATATACAAATGAGGACTTTAATTCCTCAAAAAAGTTATAAAATTTTAAACTGGGAGTCAAAAAAAATATGTTTTACAGTAGTCTAGCATAATTTAGGTTCAAGTTTGCTCGTGTATACTATTTTGTTTCATATATATTACGCATTTTGAGAAAATATTTCCATTTTTATTGAACAATAGAGCGAGAAAGACTGTATGGGGTTCCGTACCTTTTTTTTTTAAATATATTTTCAAAATTAATTTATCGGTAGCTCTTCTAGCCAGACGTCTTGAACTTTATTGGAATATTTAATTATTGGACTTGAGAATATTGATTGAATCTGTAAACCCAAAACTTAAGACTTAAAATGTAAACTTTAACTTTAATTATTAATTCTTTGTAGTCTTTCAGATCTTTCAAGTATTATAATGGTTTTTATTTTATGTCCTTTTCATTCCTGAAGAGAGTTAAAATAACTTAATTATGGTGTCTCAACATTGTAATATTTGGGGGTTGGGGGAGAGACGGGAGGAATTTTCCCTGTGAATTTGATGCTTTGCACATTGATTGAAATCTATATGATTTAATTCTATAAGGGTAATATTATTTAATGAGACATTTCTTGCCCCTTTTTGACTATGAATTATCATTTAGAAAAGAATGTGTATTTTATTAAAGTCTTGTTGAGCTTTGATCAGTGGTATTATTTTGCGTTTATAAAATTGTTCCACTATTATTCACCCTGGTTAGAATTTGGATTTTATAATAATGTAATGCTATGAATTATAATCCGGCTGACTTCTCAATGTAGTATATCTTTATTATTTTTTATTGTTATGTGATCCTCTGAGGTAGTTTTTTTTTCTCTCTAATCGTGATATTCTAGGTAATTATTTATCTTTTTGGTAAATTTATTTAAACGATTTGAAATCAATTTTGTTCTTTTCTTCTTTGCCTAATATTTTCCTTAGTCCACCACCCACATTGTTTCACGTTACCTAACCAAGGTTATTGAGCAGGTAACCATAATAATAGGTTACAAAAGAAAAAAAGCCAATACTTTTGGAACAGTCCTACCTCACCTAAGTTCTAATATAAGGCATGCCAACCTCCTCTATAACTTTCCATGAAATATATTTCATGCAAAACCTTATTGAAAACCATCTCAAAATCAATGTACTACTTTCCCACTCTCCACCACATCATAATGATTCTCCATCAACCCACACAACCTGTGTCACACATAAATAGCCTTTCATAAATCCACGTTGGTCGTACACCTTTAGCAATTTAGTCTATCCTACAAACTTTCTTTAATTAGTTTACAATCAGTTTCTAATAATTTTCCCTAACCTTTGTGTAGGTTATCTGACTTATATCCATTTGTTCAACCTCTATACGCCCCTTTTCGTCCATACAGGTATTATCTTTCTTCAGATTCATGGACAGCTTAGATTTATTTACTCTCTGTATACAAATTAAAGTTGGTGGAGTGTGGGTCTTTGTGAAATGTGGGTTTACCCTGTCACAGTGATGAATTAACGGCCGAAGAATTGATGTTGTACCTGTCCTAGTCTTAAGTTATATTATAAGGCATATGAAACTATGACAGTCCTAGCAAGACAGTAGTGGAAAATATATGACCCGAATAAAAAACTGACCCAGGCAACAGGCAGGAGACAGTAACGGATGTAACGTATATACAAGTGAAAGACTTAAATTTTAGAATTAATAAATATAAACTTTGTTAAATTAATTAGCAAACAATCATAGTTTTTAAAAGCTGAATATGTCTAATACAACATTATAGTGTTGATTATTAGCAATTTTGAAATAGTAGCTTACTAAAAAATACTTAACAAGCTTACTTGAGGCAGTTGTGAAGGGACAGCCAAGCGAACGAATAGTTTTCCAAGACTCTTGATTTTCCGTAAGATGTGTTTGTATACATACACTTGATGCCAAGTGGCGGAATCAAGCTGCTTGGCTTTTTACGGATAGAAGAACGTTTATCCCTTACTAAGTAATAAAATTGTCCTTCCTGACGTAGGTGGCAGTGATTTATAGTCAGTTTCTGAAATTCCTGAGTAAATCTTTCCATACTTTGATCAGGGCCAAAAACAAATTGAAGAGGAACTTTTTCCAATAGGCAGCTGCTACGTCCTGAAGAAGAACAAACATGATCTGCCACAAATTTGAGTGTATCTTCTTTAATAGGCATTATCTCAAGAAGAAATGAAGAAATTTCATCTTTCATTAACCATTGTATTTCTTCTATACATGTGGCTACTGCTTTGTGCTGGTAAGCCGGCAAATGCTGCAAATTGTCTCCAACCTCTGGCAGTACCTCTTCTTGCTCAACAGAGTCTGTGTACCCATCCTGTTGAGAAATAATGGTTTCATCTTCATCCTGAGGTATAGATGAAGTGCTGCAGAATGATGTTGAACGCAAACCTTCCTGAGCTTTTTCAGATACAACAGCTTCTATGTCTTGTGGTAAGGTAATGCAGACTATGTCTAATGTTACAACAAGTTCCTTCAGGTCTAGCTCTGTATCTGCAGGATCAAAAGATGGCCAGATTTCCCCAAGACAAGTAGGCAATAATTTAACAGAACAACTGCCAATTTTTTTATGGTAATGGACAGAGCAAGTTAAATGTAGAAACAAAGGTGACACTTGTTTTAGAGATTCAGCTGATGGCTTATTTTCAGTTTTGTCAGAATCAAGGTTGGTAAAGCTAGATGACAGAGCTTCTCCTACAGTTGTATTGACATCCCACGAAGAAGGTGAACTAATATTACCTAATAAGCTTCTATCTGAATGGAATGTTCCAAGGATAGGACTTTCAATGTCTCTCTTAAAAGCTGGAATTTCCTGTAACTCTGTCTGAATTTTGTTTATCAAAAACTGTGTAGTTTCATTTGTTTTAATTTTGTCACTCTCTGACATGCAAAAATAAAATTCAGGGTACAATGGGATAGGCTTAAAGTAGACCATTAAAATGCTTAAAAACTTTTCTTTAATAAGTTTGTGTAAATGTTGAAGATCATGACAAGGAAAATGGCATTGGAGTACTGAAAGAGGAAAAGGATGTTCATTATCTACTTTATTTTGTTCAACTTCACTCAAAGGTTGATCTGTTGTGGGAAGAGGGCTAGCTACTTGATGGAATGGGCTGCTTCCAACACTTGCATGTTTCAATCCATCTATTCGTACCTTGGTTTGGAACTCCTTTAAATGACCACAAACTGTCTTGATGAACTCAGATATATCAATTTCGATAAGAGCTTCCTCACATTGATTAACAGCTGCGTGGACATCACGTGAATAAATAGTTTGGTCATGTTGAAGTGCTTCAAACAAAGAAAAGACAAAGCACTTTGAGTATGCAAGTTGTAAAACAATGCAATGTTCCTGGAGAGTTTGTTTCACAATTAATATTTCAGTTGCTTCTGATTTCAGATCTGGACTTACTGAATCCACAAAATATATTTCTGAATTATTTTTGTTTTCTTTTTCTGCTGCATTTTCAAACTTAAAGGTGTGATCTTCAAATAAGTCTTTGCCTCCGTGAAAATCTCCATCACCATAGACCAGGACTTCCATTAGTAATGCCAAAGGGCAGTCATATACATAAATAGGGAATGTTACTGAGCCTGTAACTGGACCAAGATTCTGATTATTACGTTTCTTAACCTTTGTTGCAGTCATAAAATTATCTTTAAGGCTTTTTTCTTCTTGTCTAGTATCAACCTTGTTATGCTGAGATTCAATTGGTATGCCTTTATCTAGGTTTCTGTTTATATTTTTTCCTAAACTAACAGAGTCACTTTTTGTTTTAAGCAACTGAAGAACCGGACTTGTAAGAGGCCGTTTTCTTCTCATTTTAGAATCCATGGAACCAGTTCTAATGCGGTTCAAACTACGACCCAACACTTCTGGAGAAACCCATCGTTTTGATATTGTGTCCCATGAACTAGCTCTCATACGAAATGGTGTATCAGATGATGACTCTCGATGACTAAGTTGAATAGGAGAGTCACCTCCAGACCCAATAACTCCATGACATTGCACAACACTTTTAACATATGATGTATCACCAGATGAACTCCGAGAAAGAATAGGAATCTCTGGACCAAAAAGCTCTTCTTGTTTTCTTTCTGCTTCCAAAACATCATTTTCTTTAGGTAAAACCAGTCTGACCGCTTGAGAGCACTGACCCCTTATAGAATCTTCAGTTATCATAAGTTTAATCACGTCAGAAAAGCTTGCAGGTACAAATGTGAGCAAGACGTGTGTAATACTGATTCCTTTCAAGAAACACCTCCACATTGGAATAGATGATGTATCACATTTTCCAGGTGATGAAGGATCATTACTGTTATTAGTTGTTGAATTCTGCATCAATATTTTACCTTCCTCTGAAACAATAATTAGCATAAGTCACATTTTAAAATTTTCTTCGTTTTTTAAACAAATTTGTCATGCCCACCTATTTTTAACAAACACTATTTTTGGTTTGTATAAATCTATATTATTTTCAGTATGATCAATATAGTAACATTCAGTGGTGCACATGTAAATCTACCCTAACCTTTTAAGTCAATAAAATTAAGTTTAGTTATGTATATGACAACTTATGACAACTATTTAAATACTAGTAATGTAAATTCTGTAAATGACTTTTTAAGTTCATATGAGAAAGTTATAGTAAAAATCACACAATAGTAATAAATCTATACACTACGCTTTGGTTCCTGTATAAAGGCTGAAGAAAATTTATATCATGTCCAAAAAAGCAGTTTTATTTCAAAACTCAAGAATTAGTTTGATAACATTTGCTTTATATAAATATTTATTGAAATTTTCAAATGCATACAGTATTTTCTAAACTTCACAGAAATTAGTGATCATATTTTTTTTTATTGTATTAGTATATTTAATTATTTTGGTTTAAAATAAATTTTAGTTCATTGTCAGCTTCATGCAATATTTGAAGCCTCTAAGGCACTACTCATTATGTTGACAAAATAGTTCTCGTAGATTTACCTGTTCGAATTCCAGTCATGTAAATGTTAATTAAGCTTAACTTTATATTAAAATTGGTCTAATATGAGAGATTCTTAAGTTTCTATAAGTGTTGTCCCAGCCCTTAACTCGTTGAGAACCTTAAAACAATCTGTTTCTAATAATCATAATGGTGGCTACTAGATACAGACCTTTTATTGTACATTAAAAAATAAATAAAGAGGTACTAGGTAAAAAGTAATCTGACTGCAGCCTTGTTATTATGTTTTGAAGTTATTAAATTTGTGCTTTTTTAGTTGTATATTTTAGGGGCACTTTTTTATGTGCATTGAGGTGCAACTTTTGAATCTTGAATCCTAAGCATGTTCTTAAAATATAGACTATGGATTCGACTCCTATTCTGTGCTTTATATATTAGTTATACTTCATATGGTTTATGTTTTTATTAAAATTATTTGGGCTGTTGAGGGCATCAAAGGGGGCAGAGGGTGATAAGCACCATCGCATTAGCACCGCTTTCTTCCTTTGAGTGTGCCATTATATTTTATAGTTGGTATCATATTAAAAAGAAGAAACATATTTTATAAAATATATTTAATAAAAACACATTTTAACAATGAGTTTGCAAAATTATTAAACACTCTCAATGATCAGTTAGTTGATGAATTAATCACAAAACTTTTAAAAAGTTTATGCATAAATTATTCAGTAAAACAAATAATTATGGGTATTTAATTTATAATAAATGAACGATTTAATTTACCAAAATGGAATCTGTATTTATATTTGCATTCAAATTGATAAAAAATGCTTGAACATTTATAGTTAAATTATGATTATTTTTATAGAAACTTACCACTCTTACACAAGGTTGATGGAAGAGGCAAAGGATATGATGCCCCATCTCTAGGTCGATTGCACAGTGACTGGAGAAATGACATACAATCTCGTGGGCTTAGATTTAATTCCTTATCATGAAGTTTCTTGAGGTTGTCAAAAAGCATATCAATGAGAAGTTTATTAGGCGCATCTGCCAGTTGAACCATAGGACTGTCCACATTTGAACAGTTTAAGTGCAGATCTTAAGAATAAACAACAATGTATAAGAAAATTAAATCATTAAAACACAATGAATAATTACTTGCTAAGGAAAAATGCATATGGACAACAAATATATATTAATAATACAAATGTTATTAATACCCTACTCCTAGGGTGTAAGCTTAAGGAGGGTGGTTAAGGAAAAAGAATTTGCATTCTTTGGTTAGAGAGAGGAAAATCAAATTGTGGGGGAAAAAAACCTAGTTGTGGTTTATTCAATTTGCGTCATATAAACCACATCCGGCCTACCAAAGCCCGTGGATTAAAAGTCCAGCCATCATTGTAGAAGTGTTGTAGAACATATTTTTTAGTTTGGCCTTGAACAATGTAGGTGGCCACACAATAGGGTAACTGGGGATTACTTAAAACCTTATTCCCCACAAAGCTGTGCACATCTCGCCAGTTGATGTTTACATGTTTTATTGTTTGAAAATAACGAGTGCTTTGCTTGCGAGTCTTATATATTATATTGTAAGTTTGTTAATTCTCGTTCTCGAATGATACGTTCTACTTTAAGAAGTAGGAAAAGGAAGCTTGATGATGAAAATCATCGTTTTAATGGTGCAGGTGGACTAATAAGTATATATTAATATTGCCAACTACTCCCAACTCTAAACTGATGTGATTTTCGTGCAACGAGTCTGTATCCACAATCAAGGAGTACAAATTTAATATACATTATGAAAGTAAACATAAATATTTTGAAAAATCGTAGCCTAGTGACTCAGCACTATGTATCTTAAAAGTTGAATCTCCAACTGTCTCTTATCAAAGAGGATGTAGTATTCTCGTTGGGGCTTTGTCACAATAAGATAAAGCTACCACAGCGTCCTTGCAAGTAGCATGGCTAATAACTAAACATAAATAGACCATAACTGATTTCAAAATGATAAAATATTGTATTATAGCAGTGTTAAACAACATAATTACTGGAGAAAAAACTAAACCAGGTGTGATTTCTTCCGTTGACCAAGCCCAACTGTCAAACACAACTACAACTTGTATTATCAAAATTCTATGATCATAAACATTTAACATAATCAGCCGATATTCATAGCAATCGATGAGTTGACAGATACTATGGATTTTGCTCTGTCGAGCATATTTACACTATATTTCGATGGCAGGTGTTTTCATAGAGAATTGTTGGCAATACATTCTCTGGAAGAAAATACTATTGGACAGTCTATATTCAAAATCATTCAAATCTCATTTGATTAAAACAAAATTGATCTGCATTTTCCTTGTAAAAGATGGTGTTCTCTTCGTGACTGGAAGAGAAAGTGATTTGATTGCACTGCATCATTCTTGTGCGCCAGACTTTTGGGTGGCTTAAAGTATGTTATGGAGACTATATTTTAAATTGTTAACTATATCTAAAGTCCAGCCTTCAACACTGGATGTTCTGCAAACTATCAGTAGATATGTCTGCAGAACAAAAGATCTTCTGATTCAAAATTATATTCGTTGGTTAAAAAGGGTAAAGTGCTAGAGAAGTTTATTGAACTCAAAAATGAGATTATCATGTTTCTTGGATCTTAAACTCTAAAAAGGTGACTTGGCGGTCTAGGGGTAAGGTGTCATACTTCTGAGCTGAAGGTCCGAGGTTCAATCCTCGGTTCCGGCACAGATTTATCTGATTGCCAAACCATTCCTTCACCTCTGACAAGACTTGTATCAATCACAACTTGTGTATGTGTGGAGTGCCAGGCCTCCACCGTGGTTTGGATCACACGTTAAATTGTAGGTCCTCCATTTCATCTCACAATAACCCTACCATTACACATTAGCATAAGTAAGTACAACCCAAACAGGTAGTAAGACGCGGTGTTAATAATAATATTAAACTCTAAAAGAGGCTGCATAATTAAAAAATTTGCTGCAGAATTAAGATTTTATGAGTAAAGTTGGATATTACAAGATGTATTTTGTCACATTAATGGGTTGAATAGCCAACTTCAAGGAAAATATAACATATTATTGATCAGGTTAAAAAGTTAAATTCATTTCACGAAAAACTTAAAANACCTAAAGGCACAAGACCTAATTTTATAAGACCTAATTTTACAAGACCTAACTTCACTGGACCTAATTTTATAAGACCTAAAGGCATAGCTCCTAAACTTTAGGTCTTGTGAAATTAGGTCCACTGCATGTCATCCGAGGAAATTACTTAATTTTTGGAAATTGCGTAAAATTCTTAATGCTTTGTGAAAGAGTGCTAGATAGCCCTGTTATGATTAATTCTTTAAGAAATCTGAAAAAAAGCTCAGAGGATCGATTTAGAGGTTTCAACATTGATATATAAATAATGAAATTTGTTACAAATCCTTCAACTTCGTGGGACATATATTTATGGGAGATATTCACACTTTCTAACTCAAACTGAAGGACCTTTTCAGTTAGAATTAATTGTTCCGAGATCATCATCGGCAATGAATCTAACAAGCTTGCACTGAATCATTCCACTATGGCAGCGGTTCCCAACCGGGGGTACGCGAGAGGCCATTTGGGGGTACGCGAAAAGAAAACGGTAATGGCGGCCACCAGCTAAAAATAAGAATAAAAAAAATGAAAAAGAATTTTAAAAAGTTAGGTAGAGGTTTTTACTAATATTGTCAGTTGTAATATTGGCCTCCATATCAATAAAATCTTCTATGAAAGAGGGGTTGAGTCCGCTGGAAGGATCGGCCTTCCCTCCTCCTGCCCGCGCCCAACCCCTCGCCTACATCGCTCCACTCAGGATTGGCGCTTTCCTTCCTCGCGGCTCACCCTTCCTCAGTCTTTTAGATTTGATAGTTGATGCGTGCCGGGCTGTGCATAAAAACAAAGAATAAATTAATGTTGTATTTAACTTTTGTTGTGGGTGTTTGTATTGAGTCGTATGCGTGTTATTGCTACAATAATACGTCAATTTTTCTACCAGCTACCTACTAATCACGTGATTTACGCTATGGATCGGTGGCTAAAAACTGGATATGTGTGGAAGCGGAAGTTGACTGAAACACCAAATTAAGTACCGTGCACATCATTTGACACTGATTGGACCAACAATACGACACCACAACAGGTACAAGAACCAGTGCCAGAGCATGTGAGTAAACCAACTGCAGTTTCTTCTTATTCCTATTCAGAGGGAATAATAACCAAGAAAAGAAGGTACTTGGACAGCTACATTAACTACGGGTTTTCATGTATAGGAGAAGAGGACTGCCCTAAGCCCCTCTGTGTTGTATGTGGGGAAGTATTAAGCAACGGTTCAATGAAGCCTTCTTTGTTCACATGCCATTTACATACCAAATATCCCGAGCACAAAGATAAAGATGCCACGTTTTTTTGACGGTTGAAACTTCAGAGTTCTGTAAACGTTAAAACATATTTTGAATCCACCAAAAGTGATTCATTCAAAGCTACCGAGGCCTCCTACTACATTAGCTATCGTATTGCGAGACAAGGTAAAAACCACACCATTGGTGAAAATTTAATTTCACCGTGCCTCAAAGATGCTGTCAGATGCATGCTTGGAGAGGAAAGTGTTCAAAAAATGAGTTTAATACCTCTCTAAAATAACACGGTGTCTCGAAGAATACGGGACATGTCAGACGATGTTGAGAGCACAGTCATAAGTCACGTCAAAGATTGTGATATTTTGTCTATTCAAGTCGACGAAAGTACCGACGTTGCGCAATATTCTGTGCTACTTGTAATTGTTAAGTACTTGAAAGACTTAGAATTTGAAGAGAATCTCCTTATTTGTCACCCAATGAAGGGCCGTACGACTGGTAAAGACGTATTTGAAGCAATTGATCACTATTTTGTTGAAAAAGGAATTCAATGGTCAAAATGCGTTGGGCTCACCACAGATGGAGGAAAATCCATGGAAGGTTGCTACTCAGGTCTTCGTGCGCGCGTGGCAGAAGTCGCCCCAAAAATGAAATGGACGCACTGCTGTATTCACAGACAGAGCCTCGCGTCGAAACCTTTGCCTCCAGATTTGAAAAACGTTCTTGATGAAGCGGTCAAGGTTGTCAACTTTATCAAGGCAAATCCTACTAACTCCAGGTTGTTTAAATTACTGTGTGAAGACATGGACATCATTCACAACACTTTACTTTTGCACACCGAAGTTAGGTGGTTGTCCCGGGGTAAAGTCCTGACGCGGCTGTTTGAACTTCGACACGAGGTAGCCCTATTTTTGGAAGAGCATCCTTTTAAAAATCTTGGATCCAGGATTCATGATTTTGAATGGTTACAAAGCCTTGCATACCTGAGTGACAATTTCCACCAGATTAATAAACTCAATCTTTCACTTCAAAAAAATTATAAAATTTTTCGAGTTGTCGACAATATTGAATCCATGAAAAAAAAAAAGATTTTTGGGCAAAGTGAATATCTAATCCTTTCAAAGAAGATTATTTTGAACCGGCTTCATTGTCAATTCCTGAAAAGGAGAAGTTGCTAGATCTCGCATCAAATACCACTCTGAAGAACCTCTTCAATGGTGGAATGGTGAACCTAGTCAGCTTTTGGACTCGTCGTGGTGACGAATACAGTGAACTTTATAGAAAAGCCATAATGTTTTTGTTGCCGTTTGCTAGCACGGAGCTTGTTGAACGGGCGTTTTCTTCGTATACTTATATAAAAAATAGATATAGAAGCAAATTAGATGCAGCTCCGGATTTGAGATTGTCTTTATCCTCTTTTGAGCCTAATTTTTCAAAACTATGTAACTCAATACAGTCCCAAATATCACATTAATTTTTCATTTTTCCAATCTTTGTGTTAATTTGTTTGCTTACTTCAAAAACAAAATACTATATAATGAAAAAATAGACTATTTATTTTAATTCAACATATACCTTTTTTGAAGAAGTTTTCGAAATCTGTAATGGGTGAAAAAATTTAGGGGGAGGGGGGATGTCCGGAAGATTTGGGGTAGGGGGTACGCGGAAAGGAACTAAGCCAGCTGGGGGTACGCAGTCTGAAAAGGTTGGGAACCACTGCACTATGGTAAAGCCTTTTAAGTATGGAGCGGATTCCTACGGAAATAAAATGTTTAAAATAGGCATTTAAGAAAAAAAAACATAATAGGTAATGCAAAATTGATTTTACTACCTACTATTTTATTACTTACAGTCAATTCAAATTGCTCTTTTTTATTTTTAGCGCCACATCTCACTACTAGTTTGGGCTATAAGCATTTGTTGTACTAATTATGCTAATATGTTAGGTTATAAAGGTGGAATTTAGAAGAAGTGTATCTGCACCTGCGTGGAGGGAGACTGAAAAACCTTTGACTTAAAAACACCTCAAGTACACCGAGTTAAGATTCAACCCTCTATCTCCCTTTATCAGCAGGCCAGTCTAACACGAGAGTGATGCTTTAGCCCAGTGGTTCTCAACCTTTTTAGTGACATGCATCCTTTTCACCACATACCAAAATGTCATTATCCACTCCCCTCTTTTTCAAGATTTGCTAACTCAAAAGCTGCATTCTGAATTATATAGGCCTACATATAATATTGAAAACAATTTTTTCTTTATTAGTACATAAATTCATATTACTTTGATTATGTTTACTGTGGAGTTTTACAATTAAATTAAAATTACCATTTAGCTAGTCCAGTGTCAAACCAAACAAATTGTTTATGCAAAGTCTGAAATATTGTAGTTTGAAGAAAAATGTTTTTTAAACAGTTTTAGTCTGTGGTCTTAACTCCCCCTCTTAAAACTCTGAAATTCTCACCGGTCTCCTGCTTTATCCCATTCGACCACTGAAGCTAGTCACGTGTTGTTAATCACTGGATAATTTTCTGGGGTATATTTTCAGATAAAATTTGTTTTATAATTTGGAAAGTTGAGTTCTACTTCACACAATGTCAAGAGACAAAATTTCAGATTTGACATGTCTGAAGAAGTTGAACTTTTCTCCCGTTTCTTCCCAAGATGTCTGCCACTACTCCCATTATCCTCCACCCAATTTACGTTCATTGGAAGCTATTTACAAGTGTCGATATTCAAACCTAATCCAAACAAATATGCCACAACTTAAAATTTCAAAGAAACTGGACTCTCTCTTTCAGCAAAAAATCCATACCATATGAAAAAGAGAAAGGACAATGCTGATTTACCCTTATTTATAAAATAGGTAAAAACCGACAGAATAGGCAACTATAGGGACTATGAAATTAACAAATTGTAATCATAAAAACATGAAATGAATATATAGCTCAACTGCCTATGTTTTACGAAAAAGAAAAGGAAAATAGGCAAAAATTCGGTCCCTACTTATAAGATAGGGTCATAGTGCAATCTGTCAATTAAAGAGTAGTGTGTTAAAGTCAGTATAAATTGATGGTAAAAAGTTTTGTCAAAATATGTTACATAGTTAAAACATTAAAAAGTACACACATGCATGCACATACACACACACACAAATCAAGACAAATATTATCTTACCTTGAATAAACATTGAAAAAAGAAGCTCAGCTTGCTGACATTTTGGAAGAATGTTTATTATGTTGAATGGAAATGGAAAGCATATAATTCTATGCTCTGACAAAGTATCCAAAGGTGATTTATTTCTGCAGTAAAAAAACAAAGAAAAGTCTTGAATATGTTAATTTCAAATAGAAAACTATACTAGAAAACCGTAGAGGAAATTCACTTGCATTAGAATGGGGAGGATATGGCAAAACTAGAACACAAAATCATCCCCCGTATGCATGGCGTAGATTTGAACCAGAATCTTCCCATCACCAGTAGTTGCTATCTTGATGTCTCAGACTTAATAACCACTAGTGGAGGTTGTTATTTTTAAATAGGGCTGCTCTATAAAATAGTCTAATAACTTAGCTTAGCTGGTAGCCTGTCTGATTAATGATCTAAGAGTCCTGGGGTTCGATTCCTGGCATAGCCGAAAAGTTTATCATTGGTGAAATTATGAATTAATGGTTGGGGTTGGATGTTATGTCTGTTCTGTACTTAAGTTAGTTTCTAATTTAGGTGTTGATATAGTTCAGATAGTGCACGTTAAATAGCTCAAATAAATTACATGAAAATCTATTTATATATAAAATTTATAATCATTTCAAATAAATTTTAAAGTATATCTGGGCAAAGGAATCGATCTCGGTAGTTTTGGTTGTGTGCTAAAATTACTATTGAGCTACTAAATATATTAATTAGATAAACTATTTATTCTTTTAAATCTTAAAAACCAGTAGAATAAATGTGAACCAACAACGAGTCAATATGGTTGTGTTACAGACCGATCTCAACCAGCTAACAATTTCAAATATTCATGAAGGTTTATAAAATATAATATACTGAATTGTAATCATGAGCAGTGGTAAGATCTCTAAATTGATCCCACTCTCATGTCAAACTGTAATGGTTCACATAATATGTGAATGGACTCGATTTTTTACTACATATTAGCTCATTAAAAGAATCTAGTTATATGGTGGAACAATTAATTTAGAACATATTCGTTTAAATAAAAATGAGTTAATTAGCATTTTAATAGGTTACCTTTGTTGTGATGGAAATGAGCGCTTTTCATTGTGTGTCCCTCCTTCTTCATTCAGAGAAGAAGCAAGCACAAAAGATGGGTTATTGAGAGGAGATGGCACCTGGTTATCACAACACATGAGGCTTAAATGCTCAAAGGTCAGCAAAGAGGATATACAAGCTGCATCAACATGGCAAATCTTTATAACAAAGAAACAAAGATATTCATTAAAACCAACTATTTATATATTCGTAATGGAACATTTGTGTGTGTGTGTTTGTAATTATTTTAAATACAGTATGCGTGAACATTCAAATATATTTAGATAAGGAATTAACTTGAGCCATATAGGTATGACCAGACATAGTTATCTCTTTCCTTTCCTATGGGAAACAGGTTCACTGGTTCAAAGTTATTATATTTATTTCTGAATTTTGAATTTTAATTGTGGTTGTTCATTGTTTAACTTACTAAGGGTACCCTTGACAGCACCAATAAGCCAACCATTGATAAAGTCCAAGCAATGGATTAGAGAACTATTGGTTTTTATGATAAAAACTCATGAAAAGTGTATTATTCTAAATTTTCCAATGGTGTATTACTTTTAGTAAGCGATCTTTATAAATGTGTCACTGGTAATTCGAGTCAAGACTAGACTGGTTCAAATAGGAAATTAACAATTTTTAGTAGGTAAATAATTTTTTTTTAATAGAAACATGAAGCAAACTTTTTATCTACATTGTGAAATCATGACTTCTTCATGGCTGTCCATGCTATAATTATTTCCATATGAACTTTTATATGTGAATGACTTGTCAAATAACATGTGCTATATATTTAATCAAATGTTTGAAAAAGGTTGCCCCTCAAACTTAAAAAGAAAATTTCAGAATAATTCCTAAATTTCTAAGTAATAAATCTTGAATTTTCTGATCTTTTAAAAGATTTTCTTTCCTTTGTGTGTCTTTGAACAAATGTAATTGCATTTTTTCTCTCTACAAGGTAGGTCAAGATTTCCTCAGAATTTTCACACCTATAGTGGTCTTTTTTTCTGGCATTCGCTTTAGCCTCAAGTCACATTCATGATAGTATAAAACTGCCAAAGAGCTACATATTGTGTAGGACACTTTGCTTGCTTTAAGCATTCAAACCATTGATATAATTAAACATGTAAACTATTGTAGAATTAACACCATACATAGTTCAACAAGTCATGTTTTTTATTGTTTTTATTGTAGCACTGCTTATTACTACCAGTTTGGGTTGAACACCTGTGTACTGATATAGAAAACAACCTTCAGTACACCCGACTGGGATCGAACCCCGATCTCCCCATCTTCGACAGTCTAGTTTATTGTGATAATAGTGCTTTAGACCAAATGGCCACCAAAGCGGGTAGCATGCCAGCATTAAAATCATTAACATACTTGAACATTTCATGTCTAAGTGGCAGCTTAAATCAAATGATGGGTGTGTTTAGTTGTCCTATATCCATTTAACTATGATAACCTTTTTATTTCTGTGAAATATTAAGAATTTTAATACCCATTTAACGGTTGTTTTAACAAGCCGGCCTGTAATGGCATCGCAAAATAGTAAGGTCTTAGATGATGAGAATAAAATAGCAACCTACTTGTGCAAAAGTAATGAAGAAAAAACCCAGTATAAATGAATGTGAATTTAGTTGTGAGTAAGATAATGGTGATATAGAAAATTCATAGAGTGATTCAAATGATGATGGTGACAAAATTTAAATTTCAAGTTGGTCAAAACAAGTAAGAATGATGTGGTCAGATTTATTCTTCATTTACAAAGATGAACTGTTTTATACATATTGTAACAAGATTAGTGTCTGACAGTGGGACATGTGCACTTATCGTTGTCTACCCTAACTGCGCCCAATGTTTTATCCATCTCCCTCCTTGTTTAATAGGTATGCACTCACTTGGCTGGGGGATTAGAAGGGACAGGGTGGAGGAAGGGGCACATGTCTAGAAGAGTCTGGGTCATTTTTATTCTAGCCTAGTATTCTAGAAATGGAGGAGTCTAGACCCTTAGCTGTGACCACCCATATATATATATACACACACACACACTCAGACGGTCGGCGATAGCCAGAGAGGTCCAGTCCAAGTCGAGGCTAAGTGGGTGGATATGCGCATCTGGGCTAGCATGCCCGGGAGTGAGTGGCATTTATAGACCTAATTATTAAAATTATTTAATTCCATTACTTGTTTAGTTATTAATTTAGCTGTTTAGTTTATTCAATTAACTCTTAATACTTCTATAAATTAATAAACTAATAAGAATACGTCAAATAAAATTAGATTAAATAAACAAGTTAACATTTATAAAACAAATAATTACTATTCAAATATTCACAACAGTCACAAAAATGTAATTATTAAAACAGTTCACAATAACCATAAATGTCTACATCACCTGTAATAATTTCATTTTTGTGACTGTTGTAAATATTTGAATAGTCATTATGTGATTTATAGATGTTAACGTGCTTATTTAATCTAATTCAATTTTATATATTCTTATTAGTTTATTAATTTATAGACCTATAGTTATTTAATTCAATTACTTATTCAGTTATTAATTTAGCTGTATATATAATTAAGTTATCTCTTAATATTTCTCTTTTCCCCAGATTTGTCTATAATATTTAGCCACGTTTTATATGGTGTACCCCTTACTTTTGATCTACATACTTTAGCTTCATATATTTGCTTCGTCACTCAATACGCACTAATCCTCTCAACAATACCAAACCAAAGTAACATGTTTCTTTCGCATTGACCTATTTGATTCCCTTTCAAACAGCAGTCCTTCAGCACCCATTTATTACTGACTGTCCATACGAGCTTTTCCACGTGCATTTATTGTATATCACATTCATGGTGTCTACTCAACATGCCCAATGGAATTTCTGACATTTCCCCTTGATTTACCCTGATCATTTCCTAAAATTCTCGACACAAAAGCATGGCACACCGTTCTATTCTCCGCCCCCAAATTTTTTTGCTAATCTTTTTTATCGATAATGATAAGTTTTAAAATTTGGATAAACGTGTTTTTTATTTGTATTAACATTGTCTACTAGGAATTATAAAATATAATACACAGCTACAAAAAATCAAAACGGTTTGATCACATTGTAATTTACTGATTATTATATATCATATTTTTAGTAAATCAACATTTCCCCGGATTTTTTCTTTTGTAATTTAGCAAATTCCCCACATATTCCCGGGTTTTTTCCCGATCACTTCAAATTCCTAATTAATTTCAGTTTTCTCAGAATTTCCCGGATGGTAGACACCCTGTCAATCCAAAACATCATGATGCATTAGGGCATTTGATGGAAGGTGAAAATAAAGGAGAGGCAACCCGTGGGCAACATGTCAGGATGGCTTAATGGGAAAGGCAAGCAGCCGCAAATAAATGTGGAGTTTGTTTTGATCTTGTTTAATGAAAGAGATTAATTACTATGCAAGTGTATAAATGTGATGTAGGTTTTAGAACTGGTTGAAAGAGTTTAGAAAAAGGTCCTCATTCTATCAATGACCCTACTAAGAAGTTTTGTGCCCTGACCTACCTCCGGTGTTATATCACTAACTGGTTTTGAACACAGAGCTGCCCAGCGATGCACAGTTGTTGTTTATATCAGACCTTTATATGGGTTGGGGTATCCTCCTTCATTCTAAAGAGGGACTCACGATGTAAGATATTCTCCCCACAAGTTGCTGTAACTTTGTAGCTAAGTACTTTGAAGTAGCAACAACTGGTGTCCTTCTCTGACCCACCTCTCCTTAAAAGGTATAAAGCTCACCATTATATAAGAAAAAAGGAGGGTGTTTTCCCAAGTTAATAGTTTTGACCAGGCGCATAGCAGGGCGGGTTACAGGGAGGTTACAACCCACCCTGTTGGTAAACAAAAATAAATACAAAAAACACTAGTTATGCGCATGAGTAAGCTGATGTGATGGCCCTGTATCACAATGCGTACAAGGTCAAGTTCTGTATTCCTTCATTTTTAGGATTATCGGTGCAAAGTTATATGAAGTTCGGGCAGCTAGGTGAGTCTATTGTGTTAGCGCCAGTGGGGGTGTTAAGTAGTGGTGGTATGCTTGGGGTGACCTTGGTCGTCAGTCATTCATTTCAAAAGTATCAAATGTAAGTGAAGGATTACCTTTTCAGTATGGTGTGACCTGTGTAAGTGGATTAGAGGGTATATCTGTGTTTTTTTTCCAGTGTTTTAACGTTTATTTATTTTTACATTTCTCGTGGTAATGGATAAGACCAAAAGACAAGTTGGTTTGATTAGATTCTTCTCTAAAAAGAGCAACTTATGGCACTCTTGTTAAGCTGGGCAGACTTAGACTTTGCACCCTTGCAGTTGTTTATTAGCATATCCACATATTTCTAGACTGAGAGTACAATTACAAACTAGAACATTATTTCTTCTTAGTCACAAGAGGGTGGGACAGTATTTTTTAAATGTTTTATTTACATGATTAAAAAGTTTTATGAGTTTCTGGCATGTCTAATATTCACATTTACTGACTATATATTTATGATTAGATTGCACTTTATTCTTAAGTTTAGAAAAACCTTTAAAATAACTCTTGCACTTTTTGACACACAGGCAGTGATGTTCATTATATAGGTATTTGAAATTATCAGTGATGGAATTTGCCTGACATTTTTCCAGTTCCGCTATCAGTTATATTTCAATTCTCAGTTCTATTATCTGGGTTTCAAATTACCCTTAATCCCAGAAATCAATATAAAGAATTTAGTGTGCCTCAATACATGTAAATGTAACATCAATAACTACTAACTCATTCACCCTGCATAACTTATTTTTAGGTTAGCGAGATCTTTATCAATAATACGCTTTATGATTATATATATAGTTATTTAACATATTCACTTCTATGGGAATATTTAATAATATGATTTTATACCCAAAATAAATAAAAACCAAGGATGTGAAATTCAATGGCACCATCCTCAGGTCTATATGAGAAAAAAGATTCAACGTAAGTTGTGGCAAAACACTCAATGTTAGCCAATATAAGCCAATATATATATTCATTTACCTTCATTTTTTCCTTATATTGGCTAACATTGAGTGTTTTGCCACAACTTACGTTGAATCTTTTTTCTCATATAAACCTGAGGATGGTGCCATCGCAGCGCCGAAACATGTCGTGACATTCTCACACCAGATTTAAAAGGAACAAGGGAATTAAACTTTTTCAGATAAGAATAGATTTCAACTTTATTTACTAATTCTTTATATCTTTATATCATACTTGTATTAATTCTAATTTATAAACATATATACATCTTTTTTACACCTTATTATATNTTTTAGACCTGAGGATGGTGCCATCGCAGCGCCGAAACATGTCGTGACATTCTCACACCAGATTTAAAAGGAACAAGGGAATTAAACTTTTTCAGATAAGAATAGAATTCAACTTTATTTACTAATTCTTTATATCTTTATATCATACTTGTATTAATTCTAATTTATAAACATATATACATCTTTTTTACACCTTATTATATTGTTCCTCTAATATTCTTAAACCTTTGGACTTCTGTCTCGTAAATTTCGTAGTATTAAATTTGTGAACTTTAAAATTTCCTGAAAGACAAGATTAATTAACTTACATGTTTCATTAACATAATATGCATCATTCTCAAACCTTTTTTACTATTTTTAATTAATTTAACCAACTTCAGTGTTTTCGATCAATACTATATACTCTTAATGACTGGTTGACTTATGTCTTAATACATATATCATGATGTTTTTTAGTCTGATTGTGTAAATGTTACTGTGACTCACATTTTTAATATGTATGTTAAAGTGTCTAGTATTATAATGTAATTTTATACAAATTGTTTTATCACAATCATTCTAAAATATACACTCTTTCTGACAAGTTAACTCAATATTATCTTTTAACTCATTTCCCAACTTAACTTCTTAGTTTGTGTCACTCTTTTTTGTTGATTCTATTTTTATCAATTCTGTCTATAGGGTTAAGTTCACAATGATATGGAGGCAAACGAATGAATTGTCGATCCACCACCTTCGCCATCTCATCCGCCGTGTATTTTTCAAATTTGTGTTTGTGTTGCGAAACCAAATTAAGCATTTCCTGTTTCAACATTTCGTCATCAACATCAATGTTATTTTGGATACGCCACTCGCTATTTGAGCATTATGCCTTGATATGGTCGGGATCGCTTCACACCTTCTGCTGTGATTGGCTGCATTATCGATTACGATAACAGTTCCTTCAGGTGTAATAGGGAATAATTGTTCTGAAAACCAATTTTCCTAAACGTCACACTCCATTTCGTCACGGGCATCTGCTGTGATTTTCTTGGACAAAAACGTGAGCTCAGCACCTTCAACAAAGTCAATGCCATATCCAGAGTGTAATATCGTAAAGAGTGGTCCGCGAGCCCATGGTGGCTTCAGTCCTGTGCTTAACTCCTCAATAAATGCTTGCCGAGAACTCTGAATGGTAGTTTTTTTCCACTCTTTGTAAACGCTATGTAAAACATTTACACATGATTTATCTGTATAAATAATAGGTCTACCTTCAGCTCTGAACTACTTATGTAAAACATTTACACATGATTTATCTGTATAAATAATAGGTTTACCTTCAGCTCTGAACTACTTAATATCCTACAAATACTTATGACGCCACATAATAATGTTATCCCTTTCAATAAAACCCATCTCCTGCAAAAATCTGTATAAGGTAGTTCGTGAGAAATGGAGTGTGTCGTATGAGTTTACCCTCGCTAAAACAATATGTAAAGAAGGGGGCATGTTGTTAAAAAAAAAAAGAACAGCAAGGAATGGACAGGACGACGAACACCACTTTGTACGATACCGTCGTATGTGTTCGTTCTTGAATATTTTTGTTTCCCTTTTCTCTTTTGTTTTCTTTTTAAAGGAGTCCGCAAAGGACCATATTTGTGTTCCTCTATTAATGCGTAAATAGCTCTTTCGGAACATTTCGTGGCTTTACATGTTTCCCTAACTGCTTTGGTGACATTCATTGGCTTAGTAAAGTAATAGAAAACGTTCATTACTATTTAACGTTCTTTGCTACTCAGTATACCTATGCTATGCACTTTTCTTGTTACCGTTTCCATGATAAATAGTTTAAAAAACTAACACTAAACACTATGAATAAATAATAAATAATACATAAAATTATTGTCCCATATAAATGTATATTATAACTAAAAATATAAGGAGAAAGTAAATATAATACAATCAAACGTTTGATAAAAATGACGATTGAACCACCAAACACTCTTAGCACTCTGTAAGCCCACGCCAAATTTAAGATACAAAATGGCAACTCCGCTTGGTACGAAAAGGACAGCGCTAACGGAGAAACAATGGGTTGGAAAGAGATGGTAATAGTCCATAAGAGCCTGTACTGCAATTTGAAAGTGGAATGGCCTATAGAAATAATGTTTCACCTGCACAACTTTAAAACCACCACACCCCACTTTGAGAAACACTGTCAAAGAGTGAGTTACGTTCAAAAAAACAATGTTACGTACTCAAACATAATACAATATATAAATATCTGGCAACTAAACGCAGAGATCGGTTAGCTTTAAGCCACTTATGCGAACTAACAACATCGATCAGAATATACCATGAATTGTTACAAGTTTCTAACATATGACGAAGTAACAATTGATTCTGCTGTCATCGTCAAACAAAACCAATTAAAAGTAATTTAAAACAAAACTATTTGGGGAAATATTTAATATAATTAATTTTTTATCACTGCATACTACCCATTCAGGTTATACGCTTAAGTACTAATTAGGCAAATGGTTTTAGGGATTCAGATGCTTATTTTTATAGAAGTGTACCTGCATTTTCGTGGAGGGAGAGTAGAAAATCAGTTTGTAAAAAGCACCCTTAGCACACATGACCGAGATTTGAACCTCGCTCTCCCCATCATCGGCAGTCTAGTATAATGCTAGAGTGACTAACGCCTTAGACAATGTGGCTGCTGAAGCGGGTAACAATGAGTTAAGGTTGGTCCAAGAGTACAAATCACGACCACAAATCAAAATATAGCTTAAGTTTACATTAAGATTTAAAAATATCGATTTTAACACACTGTAGGCCTATGGATTGACAGTTTTAGTAAAGTGTTAAGCATTAATACATATAGTATACAATACATAAAAATAAACCTTTTTAGAGATTAATTTCAAACTTTATGAATATTAATTTAAACACAAGCTTATATATATTATTTTAAATATATTAAATAGCAGTGTTCCCCAAATTATTACCAAACACTCACAGTTATAAAATGACTGTTTTACAAAATCAACGCAAATGAACTCATTTATTTACCTACTTCGTTACTAAGGTAAGGTATTTAATCTCTTGTTTGAAATTTTAATAGTACCGTAGTTAAAAATTGTTTAAAAAATATCCACAATTAGGTCATTTCTCTTCTCGAAGGAGATTAAAATAATTTAAATATTTATTTCATAGATATTAAAAACTTACTAAGCCTTTCATGTATCTAGAAGACCTACTTGCCTAAACCATCACTTGTGAAAGGACTTGTTTAGATAGGTACTTTTTTATATAATTCATTTGATGTTGATATATATTTTATTTTATTTAGCTCCACACTATCAATCCCACTAGTAAAAAACACACACTGTATAATTAAATGCCCCTGGAAAAAAAATCATTTTAAAGACGACGCTAACAAAACAATTTAAAATAGAAATAAATAATGAATAACTTATAAAATAGTTTGTTTCTAACATATAATTACAATAAATTATATATAAATAATGGCTTTGATAAAAGTAACAACATAATATATATCATACACACATAATTAAACATTATCAGTGCAAATCCAATTCCATAATAAGTAAGAACACCTGTTTGACTATAGATAAACTCCAAATAGTCCGAATACATCTGGATTGTCCAACTGTGGTGAAGGCAAGCACAAAGCTGAGCTGAGATGTTCGACGTTTTCAGTGGCAGAAATAAGTTGGAGGAGTTGAATCTCACTTAGAATCAAAGTGAAGAGACCACTTCTCCACTTAGTCCTTGAACCACAAACTTGGACGTTTTCTCCCCAAACTGCCCAGAAATTCAAATATACTATTTCAATAACAATCAGGACGAAAGAGCTGTCTTTACACGGACCTTACATTTAATATAACCAATGTATTTCTTTCCTTGAGTGACATATTAATTTCGTGTAACATCTAAAAAGGAACAAAAACCGTACCGGATTTTTAGGCAAAACACGTCCATATTCGAGCATGTTCCTAAAAAAATATTCGAGGATTAATAATAAAGAAACCTAATGCAAGTTAATGGAAAAAGAGAGATAATTGAACACATGTATAGTCGAGCCCTAGAATTGAGTAGAATAAATTGTTTGGATCTTAAAAGATTTTAGTTTATATTGACGAACTTGGAGCTGTTTTGAAGGGAGGTTTTTAAAAAAACGTATGATTGTGTGTGTTTTTTTTAAGGCAGTGCGAGTAGATAGTGACGAACTGGGTGTGCCCGCGAGTTTCTCTATCGCATTTCGCAAGTCGACACACATCACACAGCGATAAGAGCGCAGGATCAATAAAGAAACACAAAAAAGGAACTACGTTCCAACTATTCTAACGAAACACAAGATCACCTAAGGCTGAAGAATCGTATGAAAGGAATCAAATAAAATAAATGCGTGCGCAAGAAACAACACGCTAATAGGACATATTTTAGGAAAAGAAGTCACTGCAAACGAAAGAAAAGCATGCTTTTTTTTATGAAAACCCCTTTTTAATATATAAGCTGAAATTGTTGAACCGAATAACACCTACCCTACTCCCCTACCCAACACAAGTTCCTGAATCTTTGTCTAAGGCCATCCACATTACCTCATGTTCAATTATTTTTTAACTGGAAGAAGTGAGGCAGTGAAGTGAATTTCCAAACAGCCGTGAGCTGGAAGAGTTAGATCTGGCAAGACTCGAACACAAAACCCCATGCCGAGATCCCCACTTCCAACTCTCGGCCACTCGGTCGGATTATCTGTCCCCCGCGAGTTTGTGCGTGTGTGTCCGGTTAGCGGCTACCGCGAACAGTCCTCCAGGTCGCGACGATTAGATGCACATCTTCAAAGTTCCACTATAACCCCAACGGCGCGACCAAGGTTATATATATACCTGGCTATCCGACCCCGCCGGGAACAAAGTGCGGCTAGTGATAAGCACGCCGAGCTCCCCTCCCTTCCCTCCCAAACACCTTCGATCAAAAAAAAAGAGAGAGAGATGGAAAACGGTCGCGATTAATGTGATTGGTAGTATCATCGAGCCTTATCTGAACCGCACTCGAAAGTTGGCCAATAACGAGATGACCAGAGGTTAAGAAGTGTCACCTGTTGTTTTTTTAAAAATGAGATATTGTAATCGAAATGGTCGAGAATTGTTTAACTTGACTATCTCGTCCCTTTCCTAGCTACTAAAGATGTTGTCACCGGCGTCTTTATCTTAAAATGCCGATACCGATACACGCTGAGTAAACTGATAAGGCCTTGTTTAACAGAGCTATCAATTTGGAAAGTACAGACATAAAGGTTGTGCAAGCAATTAAGTTACGTATTAAAGAGAATCATGACATAATAGAAGTAAGATTTTGAGCATTGCGTCTACTACTTGTCCGTGCTCCACATATTTACACTAATATGGTAGAGATGAGGAAGGTATAATGTTGAGAAAATGTACCCGCATTTTCGTGGCGCAAGCGTGTGCAAACATTTGGGAATATATAAGAAAACCGCACCAATATACGAAGTCTGGTTCGAGCTGTATTACCTATCGCTAATGTAAAGTACCCTTAAAGTCATTTTCATTGGAAAATATGAGTTGCCATTTTGTTTGTAATGTTAATCAGTGGCTATATAAGAATTTTAATCAAAATGGTTAGAGCGAATTTTGAGAAAATTGAATTTTTCTATTAAGCCCTTCAGTAAACGGGTAGTGAGACGCGGTGGTAAAAAAACTTCCTAAAATATTAAGAGAAAAGGGAAGAAGTGATCGTATTTGTGAACACACTTATTAAGGGTAACCATTTATTTTTTGATAACTATCTCGTTTTTATTATTTTTTATTGCTGGCATTTTGGCACATTATTATTATTATTATTTTACGTCACGCAGTGGGTGCAGTTTATTTATATCATACAGACTTAAAGGTAAGAAGAAAATTCTGGGTGCTGTAAGAGGAGGCAGAGGACAGGGCGCATTGGCGGTCTAAGTTCATTGACAAAAGAATGGACCTGTCGCGAGACAGAACACCTAATAATAACCAAATACAAATGGGGGCGCAAATGTTGGTGCTCTCAGCTGTCACTGATCGTTGATCAATCGGTTGTTGGTGTTGGGGGAAAGCTGGAGCACAGGTTCAATGTCTCTGTTATGGCTGTTAAAAACATTCACCATTGGACGTGTGTTGTGGGGAAGGTGAGTATCAAGGAAATGTACCGACATTCGACTAGAAAGATTATAGGTAAAATCCCAACGCGAACCTACTGGCTAGATAAAAGTCGAGAACATGAGTCGAGCTCGATGGCTGTGATATAAACCTGAAAAACTTTTAATATCGTGACACCATGGCTAGGTTGTTTTTTTTATCACCGCGTCTTATACCTGTTCAAGTTATACGTATATAATTATGATAACTACCCTAACGATGGTAAATGAGGAAGAGAGACTTTAAGAGGTAAAATTGTAGGTGACCTGGCGGTCCAGGGGTAAGATGTCAGACTTCTATGCTGGCGGCCGGGGTTCGATCCTCGGTCCCGGCAAAGATTTATCTGATTATCAAACCCTTCCTTTACCTCTGACAAGACATCTTGTGAATGTGAGGAATGCCAGGCCTCCACCATGGTTCGGATTCCACGTTAAACTGTAGGTCCTCCATTTCATCTCACAATCACCCTACCATTACACATTAGCGTAAGTGCGTATAACCCGAACGGGTAGTAAAACGCGGTGCTAATAATAATAATAATAATAATAAGAGGTAATCTACCAGCATTTGCGTGAAAGGAAAGTGGGGCAAAATCTATTAAAAATATCCTCAGTATATTTGACCAAGATTTGAACCCCGATCTCACCATCAGCAATCCAGTCTAACATGAGAGTAACGCTTTAGACCAAAGATTTTCAAAGTAGGGTCCAAGAGGTTTGTCAAGAGAATCCGCGACATAGCTTTGTATATTTTGTAGATCCTATAAAATTATATATAAAAAGGCATATTGCTGCTATCTACTAAACACAATGGGGATGCTTTCCAAGATTAAAGCCCAAAGAGAAAGTAAGGCCTAAAATGGGGGAGGTTGGCCTCGCTCGCTTTTTGTGCCCACAACTTTGAGAGGAGCATTTGTGTTTTTTTTCCCCCTCTCGTCTGCAAGCAAAACGAAATTTCATAAAAAGAAGTGAAACATTTTATGCCTTTTCCAACTATTTATTTATTTGAGCAAACCTTTTCTACTCTTTGTGGCATGAATTTTTTTAAATGGGCCAGTTTCATAGTTAGATGAGTAAGTCTCAAGTGGAGTGCTATACTAAATACAGAAAGACACCTACCTAAACCAGAATAGAATAGCCCAGTTTCATATGCGAAACTGGCGCATTCGATTTGAGTTTAGGTAGGCGTCATCTTGTATTTGGTATAGCACTCCATTTGAAGTGCACTAAGTGTGACTATGAAATTGGCCCTAGGCCGTCTTAGTGTTGATTCACACTTAAATGTGTTCCATTCCTCACGTAAATTATCAGTGATTATAATGTACAAATATAATACATATAATTTATTTTGATTTTTATTGTAATGCTTTTTACTTTAATTTAAAAAAGATATGACTAATTTAGATTGTAATTATTTTTGTATTAAAATGAAATATTATGATCAATGTATCCCTATATTATGCTATAAATATATTTAACCTACATCAAAGGGTCCGAGAATAAGCTGTTCCCTGGATAAAGGGTCTGCATGACAAAGTTTGAGAACCACTGCCTTAGGGCTTAACCCATTCGGCCACTGAAGCGGGCGGGTGTGGATCAGTCGGTAGCGTGTTTTGACGACTGATCTAAGGATCCCGGGTTCGATTCCTTGCATATCTGAAATATTAATCAAATGTGGATTTACCATTTTACAATGACGAATTAACATCCAGGGGGCTGTAGGTTGTGTCTTTTCTAGGTTTAAATTAGTTTATAAATGGAGCTCTCACGTAACGCATGTTTCTATCACGCGATTTGGAAATAACGCGATCAGCGTAATAGAGATAGTTTTTACATAACACGGTCCCGAGACGGCTATAAAGGTATAGACGGCCACAAGAGCGCACCACGCCACCGAGAAGAAATTTCTGTTGTCTGCTTCTTAGGCCGCCCGCGGACAAGCGGACAGAAAACTACGCGCCCGTAGTCGCTGCCAACTGAGTGTGTACGGTCAGTCCCGCAATGAACGCGTAAAAACCTGCTTCGGTGGCCGCATAGTCTAAGGCGTCCCTCCCGTAATAGACTATATTGGTGATACAGGGAGCGGGGGGTTCGAATCCCGGTCGGGTGTACTGAGGTTGGTTTTCCTTGAACGGTTTTACACTTTAACGCCACGCAAATGCGGGTAAACTTCCTCTACATTCATCCTGCATCATCCCAAACACTAAAACGCAGAGAAAGTAGCCGCCATGTGGTACCTCCTCGACAAACTAGTTCCAACGCTTGACTGAATGGATTCTACTGGCCGCAGTGTAGTTGACTGCTGGAACGCGCCCGCCCGTTGCAAGTGGCCGCGTGTGCACCACTCGTATCTTCACTGGCCGCCGCGGCCAAGCGTGCATCGTACTATAGGCCTAATACGCCTTCCCTCTGTTGGCCGCGACCTCACTGCTAGTACACGGGCTGCCCAATGAAATCAAATGGTCTAACGTTCACTACAGTGCGTTGC
>CABFOV010004967.1:36390-47161 GCA_902141375.1 Timema poppense | reverse complement strand
AAGACATATATGTTGAATATATATATTTTTAAATATTATCTATATTTGTTAAATCCATACTTTTTTTCAACGCAGTTGTCGGAATAAGAAGATAATGTTGACCAAGAACTTTGTCTCCTCTTTGCTTGTTTGGTTGTAAAATATACAACCCTGGTGAGACTGCAACTAAGATGGTGATGGTTGTTTTGGGAGGGGTAGCTATTACTTCCGAATAAGATATTTGGAACCAACATCATATTTAATAGTGGAATGTAAGCGTTTAGTTGTTACAGTGTTTTCATTGACAATGTATATTTCAGTTTAGATTTGTAAATCCCATGTTTTATTTAGGCGTATAGGTACATTTATAATGACTCTTTGTTCATAATCTTGGACCATTTTATGTAAATTTGAAGTAATTTTTATAAACTTTTGCTCATTTTATGGGTAATGTTTTGATAGTTTTCAGGCCATAAAAATCTGGGTACTCCTAATCAATAAATTACCTTTAATCGTAAAACTAGAATCAAAATCAATTTTTTTTATCATAGCTTTTTACTACCTGTTTAGTTTATACGCATATATTATATATTATTCTAATGAGGTAGGGATGAAGAAGGAAGCATTTAAAAGGTAGTCTACTCACATTTGAATGGAACAATAGTGGGGAACCATTCAGGAATACCACTCACAGTAGACCCGACCGGGATTCAAACTCTGCCCGTCATAAGCAGGCCAGTCTAACATGAGAATGACGTCTTAGACCATTAATCCACTGAAGCGAGCTATTAAAATCTACACTTTACCTGTAAGAATCGCCGTAATACATGTAAATATCAAGTTTGAACGAAACCGTTCCAGGTTGTAGCCCCAAGGACAGACAGACAGATAGACATAAAGAGGGGAAAACAGACAGAAATGTAAGCACCTCGCTTAACTTTCTCTCGACGCCCTCACTGAGAGAAGTATTGAGATCGTCACAAAATTTAACTTGAAATTGATAAAAGTCGACTTTTTATGACACCCTGAAACAGAAAAGTGTTTTTTGCGATGCCGTCTTTCTGTCTGTATCTCGACCTAGATCCATTTTACCGATTGAATTTAAAACTTGGTATCTAAAGTGTTCATAAGGTTCCGCCAAGGCATTTTGGAATTAAATATCTAACCCTAAAGTTAAGGGTAGTTTACGGATGGGCAAAAAAAGAGATTAATTATATTTTCTAGAGACCTGTGCTAAGGATTTTGATACAATTTTGTACCTAGGCACAGATTAACATCACAAATAAAATGAAAGCTCTCATTTTTACCATGAAAATAATTCTAAGTGTTTTTTTATATAAGCGTAAATCTCCAATTATTTTCATATCTTCGAACCAATTTCAACTACAAAATAATTGTATTACTGTAAATTTGTAGTCCTATTTAAAATATAACTATTTTATCTTAAATATATTGTTGTGAAACAAATAACTTCATAGATATATTCCTTATAAAGGTATTTGAAAATTGGAATAGATTGTTCTGCTCTTTGGTGGACTGAGCTGAGATATTTCGCCTTCATCATTGTTTCTGTAACCTTGTATAGTAATTTATTTTATGCTCTTTGGTCGAGTCTTTCTAAAACAATGTATATTATTTTGTTTCACAGATCCTACAAGTTTTTACTAATTGTCTCCTTTATTTTTTTAAAAAGGGGTGGTGGAAGAAAGTCTGTGCGTTGCATCGTACTATTTATTTATTCCGGGGGACACACCAAAATTCAAGATCCATCAAAATCGCAAAGGTATTAAAAATCGTATTATTAAAATACTTGATTTATATAAAAAGGTGATTTAATAACCGGTTTTAATCATACTATAGTATAAACACACATCCATAAAAGACTCGCCTGTCAGTAAACATCCAACTTTCCACCAAAGACTGGATTGCCAATGATTAGGAACACCGATAATTCTCAACAAATGATAATCAAGATAATAGATTCCAGATACTAAATGTAGATAAACACACTGTATGACTTCAAATGTATTCATCCGAATAATAATTACAGCAGCAGATGTCCTACATTCGTTGAGCATTACTATCATTAAGACAACGGGACATCAGGTAGAATTAATCAAACAAGAACATTTAATTAACCGAACAGGACTGTTTTTTGGACAATGTTCTGAGATTTGTGGCACAACTCATGGATTCATACCTATTATAGTTATCTGTGACGAGCTTTTTACCCAACCATTTAAAATTAATATCAAAATGTTTTTAAACTTCATCTTAGAATTTTTGAATAAATTATAAATACACGAAATGAAATATTTTTGTGAACTTGATTACTTTGTCTTTCATATGAGAATGCTCTTTATTTTTCTAACCCTCCCTATATTACTACCCGTTCGGGCTATATGCTTATGTACTAACTACGCTAATGATTTTAGGGATTATGAAGGTTATTTCATGAAAGTGTACCCAAATTTGAGTGTAAGTAGAGTGGAAACACATTTTTGAAAAACTACCCTCAGTACACCCGACCAAGATTTGGACCTCAATCTCCTGTCATCAACAGTCTAGTCTATTCACGTGAGTAGTACGTTAGACCACGCCACCACCGAAGCAGGTGTCAATTAGGTTGATTTTAATGAAAACTAATGATATACAAAACATACATTTTGGACTTTGTTCGAAATTTAAAAAAAAACAATACCAACTGCATTATTATGATATCTTCATAATATTCCTATAACAAATCAAGGGTTTACAGTCCGGAAAAAAAATTCTCTTTAGGAAATATGTGTTTGATCTGGCTATTATGAAGGTATAATTGTGACAAAAAAAATATTCAAGCATAATAATTTTATATTTAGTCGTAATTTTTTCTATCCATCTCACTCACTTTACCATTAATAATAATAGTAATAATATTGTGCACCTGAGCTACACCACTCGTAGCCCAGTTTGTGGAAAGAACTAATGTATCGTTGTCCAGGGGACGCTCGAATGTAGGCCTACTAATTGTAAATTAAACCATATAAACTTTTTAAATTGTCAGCATTTTTACCAGTATTTTGGTGAAAATATTATTTAGAAAAATATTCGGAATGATTCTCACTTATCTCTAGTGTAACGGTGACCTGTCGGTCTAAGGGTAAGGTGTCAGACTTCTATGCTGGGGTCCATGGTTCAATCCTCGGTCACGGCACAGATTTATCTGCTTACCAAACCCTTCCTTCACCTCTGACAAGACATTTTGTGAATGTGGGGAATGCCAGGCCTCCACCATGTTTCGGATTCCACGTTAAACTGTAGGTCCTCCATTCCATCTCATAATAACCCTACCATTACACATTAGCGTAAGTGCGTATAACCTGAACGGGTAGTAAGACGCGGTGCTAATAATAATTAATAATAATAATAATAATAATAAACCAATTGTAACATCCTTGAGTTCATCATACTAAGCATTCCAAAACGGCAAGGCGTTTCTTTCTTGCAAGTCCAGAATAAAGCTCGGTTCACACGTTCGTAGAAAATACAGAACAGAATCTTTTTGAGCAGTTCACACAATTTATGTTGATCCATGAAGCCTTACAATCCAAAACTTCAAACATATGATTATTAACGGTTTTTTTTATTTTCTAGCCGATAAATATATCTTTTAGATCATTCTTCCGGTGGATGTTTTCAAATTATAATGCTGTGTCGTGACACATTCAATACAGCGATACCAGTGGTGGCTCGTAGCTAAAATTAGTGGGGGTGCTGCTCCAGAATATTGTTAATATTTGTTTTAAAATTGTGTAAAAGGAAACAAAAACATGTATAAAAAGAAAATTTATTCAGGAATTTGATAAAATCTTAACAAAAATAACCAAACATTATTTTCTTACTTTAACTTAAATTGTTATAGTTCCAGGTTGATCTATTCATTTAAAAATGAAATCCATTCTTCTTGATTTAATTTGCGCAAAAAGTTCAATAATTATTTCCTTGATCTCTGGATGACAATTGATGACATTTTTCTCCATTAAAAATACTACAAGCGCATTTAGTCTTTCTGTTATATAAAAGAACAAGAAAAGAATAATAAAATAGAATAGCTGGAAGCAGAATAGTAATCTAATTCTACACTCTTCTACACTTTATCACATTCAAGAATATGGCACACGGTTTATAAGCACAACACACCCTGAGTAAAAAAAAACTTACTTCCACCATCACGCCAGAGCCGGCACTGCGAGAGCAACAGTGCTCTCTCTACCTGGCATTCCCGCCTTACTCCCCACCCTTGTGCGCATACGCACAACAGTCAAACACCACGTCACTAGCACTGTGAAGCGCACAGTTCCATAAAAAAATTATTTTTATCTTTTTCATAAACTGGGGGATGGCTACTGAATTACTGACATTAAGCTTAAGGAATATATATTGTACTACAAAAATAAAGAAAGAATTAAAGAAACACGGTCTCATTATATTAAATGTTATCGATAATATATAGTGGAAATAGGGGGTGCTGCAGTTCCGCAGTGCCTATACACGAGCCGCCCCTGATCGATACATACGCTTTCCATCAACTAGTTATTTCAAATCTCCTCTCAAAATCAAACGAGGTTGTCTGCTTGCTTCTAGCTTTACAGTGCATGCGCACTGATTGGTTGCCTTAGAGATTTGATTTATTCTCCCTTGCCGAAGATCTCAGGCAATTGAAATTTAACAGAACAGCTTGCGACGGTAAGGAGGAACACTTTTGATTGGTTTAGAGCGCGTCACGTGACTCCGTTTCTGTTTTGAGTTTATTTATAGTCGAACGTGTGAATTCATGGTAAGGCAACGGCTGTACGGCCTCCCGGAACGGAGCTAGACATTCTAATAACTTACTGATAATCTCTAAATCGAAATATCTAACCAAATCGTGCATGGTCGGCGTCGTGTTGAGGTTGTAGCGATACTCTCGGTGACATTTAACTCGAGACTTGTCTAGTGGAGGTCCTTGACATTTATAGCAAAGAAGGTTTTTCAACATGAACTACTGCATTCAGACTATTTGTCAGAGTGGAACTACCATGGTGTAAACGGACAAGGAGACTCCTAACAATTTGATAGTAAATATATAATTCTGACAAAAAAAATGCTAGTGAAAAATTCCTATCTTGGTATCATAATAATAATTTAATTTTATAATATAGTTTCAGAATGAAATTAATAGAACCAAATTTGGTGGTATAATGGTCTAAAAGCCTCACTCTCACAAAATATTTGACTGCGGATGATGAGGAATCCCAGTGAAGTGATAGATTACATCTAAAATTCTTCCTTTCTCATCTCTATCCCATTACAGTAACGATCATATATGCGTATAATATGAACAGGTAGCTAAAAATAACTCAGTTAAACGATCCGAAAATAACTAAAACATTTATCAACTAAGAGTATTAATTAAGAAAAGAATTCCATTAAAATTTCAACAACATCCTTAGCAACCTCTTTAGCAATTGAATCCCATTTTATTAAGTTAGATGAATGAATATTTAGCACCGCGTCTTACTACCCGTTCGGGTTGTAAGCTTTAAGTACTAATTACGCTAATGGATTAGGAATTGGGAAGGTTGAAATAGAGGAAGTGAAACCGCATTTGCGTGGAGGGAGAGTGGAAAACCATTTAGGAATAACCACCCCCAGTTCACCCGACCAAGATTCAAACCTCGATCTATCCGTCCTCAGCAGTCGAGCTCAACACGACAAGCGCGTTAGCCAACTACGCCGCCGAGGCGGGTAAGTTAGATGAAAAAATGACAACATGGACATGGGTATCGAACCTAGGATCGCTATAAATGTGCGTGACACTGACTCATCTGGAGTCATCTCGTATCTAGGGACACTTCAAAAGCTAATATTTTTTATCACCACGTCTTATTAACCGCTTGGGTTGGACGCATTATGTAGCTATGAGTTACGCTAGTAGTTTTAGGGATGAAGAAGGTTGAATCTAGAAGAAATATACCCACATTTGAGTGGATAGATAGTGGAAAATCGTTTAGGGGAAAACAACTTAAGTTTACCGGACCAGTATTTTGCAACCCGATCTCGTCTATATCGAGAGCAATGCCTTGTACCGCTCGACCCGCCTCGGTGGCGTAGTTGGCTAACGCGGTAGTCGTGTTGAACTCAACTACTGAGGACGGGGAGATCGAGTTTCTAATCTTGGTCGGGTGAACTGGGGATGTGTTTTTCCTAAATGGTTTTCCACTCTCCCTCCACGCAAATGCAGGTCCACTTCCTCTAATTCAACCTTCCCAATTCCTAATCTATTAGCGTATTTAATACTTAAAGCATATAACATGAACGCGTAGTAAGACGTGACGCTAAATTTAAAAAAATTACCATTCGACCAAAAATGTCCCTTCTTGGCGAACACTGTTCTATTGAATATATTGTGGTACCTGGTGAAATTATCGGCCACCCAGACCTACTCTATAGACAACCATCACGCGCCATTTTGTGATACACATCAATTGAATAGCAATTATTTTAAATATTATATTTCAAAGAACTAATGTATTCATTATGTGGGCAAATGCAAAGAATGGATTAGTATTGAAAGAGGCAAAGATGAAAGTATATAAAACAGTGTTGTTATTATTATTAGCACCGCGTCTTACTACCCATTCGGGTTATACGCACTTACGCTAATGTGTAATGGTAGGCTGATTGTGAGATGAAATGGAGGACCTACAGTTTAACGTGGAATCCGAACCACGGTGGAGGCCTGGCATTCCCCACATTCACAAGATGTCTTGTCAGAGGTGAAAGAAAGGTTTGGTAATCAGAAAAATCTATGCCGGGACCGAGTATTGAACCCCGGCCGCCAGCATAGAAGTCTGACACCTTACCCCTAGACTGCCAGGTCACCCTAAAATTGTGTTAGCGCCAACATTGTTTTATGGATGTGAAGCGTGGGTCTGTCGGGAGAAACACAAGCGCAAGGCAAGTACAGTGTAATTAGATAGCTATGAATTGTATGTGGAGAAACTCGTATTGACAGAGTCCGTAATGAATGGTGGCTGTAAGAGTGTGGTGTGAAGGGGAATCCAATAGGCTAATGTGAAAAGAACGTCTTACGTTGGTTTGGGAATGTTGATAGGATGTGTGTGGATCGATTAGTGAAGAAAATATATGAAGGTAGAGTGTATGGATCAAAATAAAGGGGTAGGCCATGTAAGACGTGGCTAAGAATTGTAGACGAATGCATGAGAAAGAGAAACCTTAAGAGTTCTAAGAATAATAGAGTATGTATGAGTCGGTATATGGATGTTGTTGAAGCGAAGGGAGTATGTAAGGATAGGGAAGTGTGGAGAAAGTTAGTGAGAATGGATTAGGTACAGAGTTGTTGTTTTTTGAGATATATATGCACAGTTTCTTCCCTACCCCGTAAGGGACTGGCGTTATTAGGTGTATGTATGTATGTATGTATGTATGTATGTATGTATGTATGTATGTATGTATGTTATGTATGTATGTATGTATGTATTTATGTATGTATGTATGTATGTATGTATGTATGTATGTATGTATGTATTTATGTATGTATTTTTTTATACTAATCGTAGTAGAAATATTAAAACAATCCATATGCAATGGACAGAACGGTAATATACGCTAGTCACGTTAAGTAATTTGAAAGTATTTTCTTTCTCTCTTTTTTTTTTTAGTTTCCAGTTAATGATTACGTCCTCGACCTTGAGATATCTTAACAACGTGAAATCTCAAGCACGTAGATAAATTAGCTGTAAGGATGTACAATACGTGATGGACCATACCAGTGGACCTGAACGCTTCTCAGACATGGAGAGATATTTTTGTCTGTTTCTTAACTCAATAGCTCTTTGTAGAGTCAAATTACCTTACGTTTTGCTTTTAACTAGTGGTTGATAATCTGTGATACACGTATAGTCCAATATTCATAGGAAAGGCCTTTTTAATACCATGCCTTAATACCCGGTCTGTTTATATAATATATAATATTTAGCACCGCGTCTTACTACCCGTTCGGGTTATACGCTTTAAACTCTAATTACCCTAATGGATTAGGAATTGGGAATGTTTAATTAGAGGAAGTGAACCCGCATTTGCGTGGAGGGAGAGTGGAAAGCCATTTAGGAAAAACCACCCAAAATTATGGACCTACATACAGTAACACTTACAAAAAATGTGTTACTTTCTCGCAGACTCTGGACTATTACAGCACGTCCACTATTTTTTTTTAACAAGGACTATACACTGTTTTAAAAAAACGGTTTATTATTGTATTTGTTCTTATAAATAACCCATGTCGTTCAGATCCTCTAGAAGAAATAATGTAAATTCTTGATCGTCATTATTGACAATAAAGGGTATCTAATAAAACATGGTATGCTTGAATTTCTATTTATTATTTTCATTATTATTATTATTATTATTATTATTATTATGATTATTATTATTATTAGCACCGCGTCTTACTACCCGTTCGGGCTCTACGCACTTACGCTAATGTGTTATGGTAGGGTGATTGTGAGATGAAATGGAGGACCTATAGCTTAACGTGGAATCCGAACCACGGTGGAGGCCTAGCATTCCCCAAATTCACAAGATGTCTTGTCAGAGGCGAAGGAAGGGTTTGGTAATCAGATAAATCTTTGCCGGGACCGAGGATTGAACCCCGGACCCCGAGCACAGAAGTCCGACGCCTTACCCCTAGACCACCAGGTCACCGAATTTCTATTTACAAGAGCATTTAAAAACAAATCTAAAGTATCCATATTTATCTAACATCAGTTTACCAAAATTGACACCGTACGTAAATCTTAATAAACCTACTTTCCCAGTAGAATAGACTGCCATGACGGGGAGATCGGAGTTTAAGTCTTGGTCAGGTGTGCTGTTGGTCGTTTTTCTAAACTAGTTTTCTATTCTACCTCCATGCAAATGCGGGTACACCTTCTATTATATATAGCCTTCCTATCAAAAAAACCATTAAGTTTAATTAATATATAAGATTATAGCCCGAATGGGTGGTAGGAGGTGGTGCAAAAATAACTGTTAAACAGCAATCATTCCAATATGAGGTATGTAGTGTAAAGCTAATATATGATTCATATTCTGAAAATTGACACCTGGACACGGGAATTGAACCCGGGACCTTTGGCTTAGTACGCCATTGCTCTAACCACTGATCTATCCAGGAATCGTCCCGTAGCCGATGATTTCTGTACGTCCATCTTTGACTCTGCCTTAAAATATGAGTGAAGAATGACCCTGTGCACGGGACGATTCTTGGATAGCTCAGTGGTTAGAGCAATAGTGTACTAAGCCAAAAGTGCCGGGTTCGTTTCCCGTGTCCAGGTGTCATTTTTCAATTTTCAGAATATTATATCTAGATGGAGTCATCCTCACTAAAAAAAAGTATAAATAATAGCTCTGGCTATTTGATTCTCATGGTCAAATGGGGACAGAGTGGAAGAATATAACAGGCACTGCTTTAATAAGCTCTGCTTACCCCGGAAACACTTCACGGAATGTTAAAGTGTTTAGTGACATTATCGAGCCGTAATATAACTGTCTTCGCGTTGCGATACGTGTGTACACATGTTTGTCTGGCCACTCCTATTTTATCCATACACGTATGCGCGCAAACCCACGGTCACATATGGCAGGACCTGCAGATACAACCTTGAGTGCTTTGTGCGTTGGTCAGATTAAACCGGTAGCTGAGAAAGAAATTACAAAATCCAGTCTTATTGTCCAGACATTAGCTATACTAGCCTCGCCTTTTGTTGTCGCTGATCTAACAGAGCTAATACAATAATTAGGATATACTTTCATTTAAATCTAATTTTAATAGGAATGGGAATGCCAGGCCTCCACCTTGGTTCGGATTCCACGTTAAACTGTAGGTCCTTCATTTAATCTCACAATCACCCTACCCTTACACATTAGCGTAAGTGCGTATAACCGAACGGGTAGTAAGATGCGGTGCTAATAATAATAATAATAATAATAATAGGAATGGACTTATAAAAGGTATTAAAATACATTTTTCTGTCAACTTTTTTTATATTTTACTACATTATTAATGCTATTCTATATCTATTAATAGTGATAGTGGCAGAAGGTAACTTACTATTTTGGCATTTCTTTTAATCACCGCGACTTAATACCGGTTCAGGTTGAGAGAATGTTATAATAATTACTCTAGGGGAGTAGGGATGAGGAAGACGGCATTTTAAAGGTTATAAACCCGCATTTGCTCGGAAGGAGAGTGGAAAACCGTTTTAAAAAAAACCTCAGTAGACATGCCCAGTATTCGAACTCTGATCTAACTATCATCAACATGCCAGTCTAACACAAGAATGACGCCGTAGATCATTCAACCACTTAAACTGTTTTTATTGAATTTAAAAATGCACCTTTAATTTTATTTCTAATATATATTTTTAAGGTTATGTGATATTCCGCTGGTACTTTTAATAGATAACGTCAATACCTATGAAATATTATTATTATAAAGTAAAATGTCATTACTGTTGAAAACAAAAAGTTGATGTTCTAAAAACTCTTTCTTAACAAATGGGTAGTAGGCCTATACCTCAAATATTTGTTTCTGTCATCTTGAGATGTTTTTCTTAAGATATATATATATCTTGAGATGTTTTTCTTAAGATATATATATATATATATATATAAACATGTCTTAACCCGTACAGGCTATACCCATATATGGGTATATGTATATATATATATATATATATACATATAT
>CABFOV010004967.1:19834-36271 GCA_902141375.1 Timema poppense | reverse complement strand
TATATATATATATATATATATATATATATACATTACACATATTATTCTAGTCAAACCTAGGGGTCCCTGTCACCGGCATCAGACTCCTGACCTTGTTCAGGATATATGCATATGTACTAACTACGCCAATGATCTGGGGATGAGGATGGTTGAATTTAGAACAAGTATAACCACATTAGCGTGGAAGAAGAGTGGGAGACCAATAAGGGAAAAATCCCCCGAAGTATATCAACCGAGATTCGAACCTCTATATCTTCGTCATCGGCATTCTAGTCTATTGCGAGGGTGACGCCTTAGAACCTGAGACTATGCGGCCACCAAAACTTATGGAATTTAGACCACGTGCCCACTGGCGCGGACTATATTTTACAAGAATATCCATTACTTTCATTCGTTAGAAGAGAGTAAAAGCTATTTTAAGTAGGGAAAGTTATTTGAACGCCCATTGTTTACAAATCGATCCTATTTTGGCAAAGCTCCACACACTTTGTTGAACTATTTTCTAAATATGTCCATTCCGGTGGTCTAAGCTTTAGGAGAGATTGACACCGGGCTAGAGGGCTACTTAATATGAAGGGCTGAATTATCTATTTTAACCGTAGCTTCGTATAATTATTACCTTATAATTGATTAGTTTTAAAAAAAGACTTGTTTTCTCTGGTCAGGTGGTTGTGCATCTGTATACAAGACTAAGTATCCTGGGTTTGATTCCCGGCTGGTACCGCGGGGATTTTCCCGAATGGAGACTACCCCAAATGTCACCTGGGTTTTCCTAGTTAGGCTTAAGTTGGGTTTAAGTGTGTCCACTGGTTCTACACCCTCATGCTCACTAACACCCTCATCTCGTCAGGACATGAAACTGATGTACGATTAGTACATTCTTTCCGTGGAGGCTCTTTACATATAAATGTTAACGGCAATATGTGTAATCCAGGCATTCTATACAATGCAAGAGTGGTTTTGGTAAAGTATTAAATAAATTAGTTTTACTGTAGTATTTCATACTTTTCGTAGATAATTTATAGAATAACCAGTCATTATATATTACCGAGAACAATAAATAACCTAACCTAACCTGACCTGACCAACTTAAATTCTAAGAATTATATGAACCTGCAAGAAAACGGTGCAAGACTTACATATAACTGGATAAAATAATTGATAACATATTATTATTATTATTAGCACCGCGTCTTACTACCCGTTCGGATTATACGCACTTACGCTAATGTGTGATGGTAGGATGATTGTGAGATGAAATGGAGGACCTACAGTTTAACGTGGAATCCGAATAATCCGAACCACGGTGGTGGCCTGGCATTCCCCACATTCACAAGATGTCTTGTCAGAGGTGAAGGAAGGGTTTGGTAATCATCTCATAATCACCCTACTATTACACATTAGCCAAAGTGCGTACAACCCGAACGGGTAGTAAGACGCGGTAATAATAATAATAATAATATGTTTGAGACATCTAACAGGCAATTCAAAAAGAGACCACCATGTTTGGGGTAGCGTAGTTCCCAGGTAATAGTATCAAAGATAATTCAAGATATGTGTTGAAATGCAAACTATTACATCTTGTTTGTTTTTCGGTAATCCAGGTGCGGTTAGTATATAGATCTCAGTAGAAGCTAAACACAGTGTAGCGAGCTCTCCATGACCCCGATTAAGTCTGATTTCACATAGACGAACCTTTTAATAGATAGATACATGTACACAACCATCTCTCATTTTTATTGCATTTATTTGAGATATTTTACGTGTACTTTCTGTACCAACTGACTATATCAGCACAGGAAACTAACTTAAATCTTGAACAGAGACAACATCCATCTCTCCATTCATTAATTCATCACCGTGAAAGGGGAAACCCTCATTTCACCAATGATACATTATTCGGCCATCCCAGGAATCGAACCCGGGACACTTAGTTCAGTAGATAGATACTCTACCAACTGAGCTAAGGGTGTCGGACAGTCAGTTCTTTATTCGTTCGGTAATCATCAAATATTACTTAAAGCACGCTCTCAGGCTATAGCGATATAATTTCACTGATAGATAAAGAATCAGGAAACTAGAATTGAGAAGGTAAACTTCCTCAAACGTTATACTCCCCCACATATTTACCTACAGCTAAATGCGTCTATTCTGGATGGGTAGTAATTCACAGTGTACGTAGAGCGTCTAACGGCATCGTTACATTATGTCAAAAGTGACAGCTGCAGGTCATATGCTTTGACGTGTTAAAATATGAAAGTTGTCTTGGTAACATTCTTTAACTCTCATTGCCCTACTATCTTTTGGAAACACCCATGTAACATAGTCCAATATACATATGAAGGGTCTTTTAGAAAATACAATAGTCTTAATGGTTGATATTTATAGCACTATCTTATATATTTATATTAGCACCCTGTATTTCTATCTGTTCGAGTTTTACGCATACGTAATAACTACTCTGAACGTGTAAGGACTGAAGAAGATTGAATTTAGAAAAATTGAACCTGCATTTTTATAGAAGGAGAATAAAAAAAACACTTTTTATAAGAAAAAAATCCTCAGTACAGCCTATCGGGACTTGAACCCTGATCTCCTCGTCATCAGCAGTCCAATATATTGTGAAAAGTATGCCTTAGACCATTCCATCACCAATGCAGGTTATTTTTATATTATTAGGGCTAGTTACCCACAGAGGTGAATGCATGATATATTAATACAACTTATTGTTAGGCTCGATCGTCAGTGATCGGGAGAGTGAGCTACGAATCCCGATTGAGTGTACTTAGCATTAAATTTACTCTCTCCCTCCAAGCAAATTTAAGTACGTTTCCTCTAATATATTCCACCTTATTCATCTCTGTTCCAAATTCCTAATTATGTTTAGTTTTTATTTAGCATTAATTACACTAATAGGTTATGTACGATAAAAGTTGAATTTAGAGTTTATGTACCCGCATTTGCGTGGAGAGAGAAATAGAGTGGTAATCTATTTAGAAAAATGCATCCTCAATACACCCGACTAGGGTCGAACCACGGTATTCCCGTCTTCAGGAGTCAAGTCTACTGCGAGAGTAGCGTCATGAACCATGCGGCCACCGAAGTGGGTCAGATACCTTGTTAGTGTATGTGTATTACCTGAACGTATACTAAGCCGCCCTGGAAAAACAATCAGAATTATTTTATTGGTCTTGATAATATACAGCTTTAGATCAAGCGAATTGACTTTTTAATATTTAAAAGTAGATCTAGTAACTCTTATTATGAAAATTGGACTGTAATTTGGTATTTTATCATCCGAGCACAAGTATGAAGACAAAAGTTGATGCAAATGAAGGGGCAAAGGGGAAAAATAGGACAAAGTCAAATCACACACATTTTTCAGTACAACTACTTTTATATCAATCCCGAAAAGGATCTCAGTAGATAATTTAAAAAAAAAAAAATTATGACAGAGGCGTTTTTGAAGAATAATTTAAAGTACATTAGAAAGTTCTCATGATTGTCTAACACATGTCAGCACTAACTCAATTTACTTTTAAAATATTACTTGACCCGCCTCGGTGGCGTAGTTGGCTAGCGCGCGAGTCGCGTTGAGCTGCTCGACTGCTGAGGACGGGGAGATCGAGGTTCGAATCTAGGTCGGGTGAACCGGGGGGTGGTTTTTCCTAAATCGTTTTCCACTCTCCCTCCACGCAAATGCGGGTTCACTTCCTCTAATTCAACTCTTCCCAATTCCTAATCCATTAGAGTAATTAGTACTTAAAGCGTATAGCCCGAACGGGTAGTAAGACGCGGTGCTAAATATTGTTATTATTATTATTACTTTACCCCTTTTTCCTTCATTTGTCTACCATCTGTGATAAAAAAAACACGATGAAATTCCCCTTCTTGGACTGACCAACTCTTTGACCATATAAATTCTGGAGACTAATACCGTGTACACATAACTGTAATATCAATTATTTGTTTGATCCTATTATAGTGGTTTGTGGTTAATAATACATGACACAGATGTAATCTTGGATCCCCTCCGTAATTTCTAACCGCATACATTACTTTACACACTCCGAGTCGACTTTTAGTTTCCCAATGTTGCTCCTTCACATCAACTGGGCTGAACTGGTTGTCACTTTTTTTTCTCAAGTAGAACATTGACTTCATTGTTTCACGGAATATTTTGTAGGACACGACTGAGAGACAAATTGTTTTAAGTAATTTTTATTTTTAAAAACCTAGTTTAAGAACAATTCTTCACTGACAAGAACATTAAATATTCGTACTGTTTAGTCATGTATTATAAAAGCTATTGATTATTCTTATTTAACACCGCATATCATTTACCCGTTCGGTTTACGCGATTAAGTACTAAATACGATAATGAGTTAGGAATAGGGGAGTTTGAATATAGAGGAAGTGAACCCGCATTTGTGTGTTGGGGGAGTGGAAAACTATTTAAGTAAAACCATCCCCATTACACCCAAGTGAGATTCTAACTTGGATCTCCCCATCCTAGGCAGTCTAACTCAACATGAATCTAGCATTTTAAGCTAACTACGCCACCAAGGTGGGTGGTTATTGATTAATCAGTAGTTAAGTCTCTCTACGCGATTGAAAGAGAAAACCTTTCGTTCCATGGCACAATTCACAAAAATTCCTGATACAAATTAATCAATAATATCATTATAAATAACAATTATATTAATAATATTACCATGCACCTTAATTTTATTCTTCAAATCTCCAAAATGATGGTAATAGTTTAAATAGCCACCCACACATAAAGATAATAGCCCTCTATTTATAATTATAATAATTTCTATGTTTATTGATAAATTATCATGTAATATGTGTAATATTAATCTAATTAATAATGTTCGTATATAGTACGTGTACCTACATATACACAAATTTTATATATATATATATATAATTAAGGTAATCTATTTATGTCCTTTTTAAATGAAATTAAAAGTAGAATAATTTAAAAGGAGTACACACGCATATACTTGGAGAGATTATGGTAAAATCATGGGTTAAACCACCCTTAATGAACCCAGACTAGACTTTTGGGGGCGGACGTTGGGAACCTAAATGGGATTTTTTAAATGGATTTTTCACCTTTTCTCCACGATAGTTCATCTTAATTACCTTTATGGCCCGCACTTTTTGATGACATTACCAATTAAACATTTTGTATTAAAATTGTATTAAGAAACCCCCTTTTGTATTAAAATTAAATGGGGTTTTTGTTATTTTTGGAAATAAAAAGTAGGAAAAACTGCTTCGTGTGCAAAATGAGCAAAGGCGTTACTCTCGCGAAATGGACTTCATATAACGGGGTGATTAAGGTTCTAATCCCGGTCGAAAGTACTGAAGAGTATTTTTACCTAAATATTTTTTTTTAGCACCACGTCTTACTACCCGTTCGGTTTATACGCTTTAAGTACTAATTACTATAATGGATTAAGAATTGGGAAGGTTGAATTAGAGGAAGTGAACCCTCATTTTCGTGAAGGTAGAGTGGAAAACCATTTAGGAAAAACCACCCTCAGTTCACCCGACCGAGATTCGAACCTCGATCTCCCCGTCCTCGGCGGTCGAGCTCAATACGACAAGCGCGTTAGCCAACTACGCCACCGAGGCGGGTTTTACCTAAATGTTTTCCCACTCTCTCTCCCCACATAAATGAGGGTACACTTCCTCTGAAATAAAACTTCCTCATCCCTAACACAATAGAGTAATTAATATATATATATATATATATATATATATATATTCTGAAAATTGAAAAATGACACCTGGACACGGGAATTGAACCCGGGAACTTCGGCTGGTTCATCAATATATATATATATATGTCTCTAACCAGATCAATTAGTACAAACTGATGATAAAAAAAAATAATCAGAAGAGAGTAACACGTTTGTGAACCTCTTAGACGCCACATATGGTTTGCGTGACTCATACGTCTCGTCTACACACGCCACACCTACTGAATTAAAACAGACACACATTCCCGTCATCGTATGTGTTCATCACTTTCAAGTATCGTTCCATATTGGAATGGAGAGAGCACTCTTCCTTTGGCGGGCAGGTACCTAACTACCACCCATTTACCGTAGTGATACGCCTGTGACCTTCATATCGGATTCATGGCGGAGCTCTTAGAAACATTGTTTTCCAACGCTTGAGAAGGCTCGGGACGTTGGAAATATCAAACTTTCACTCGTAGCTTTGACAAGAAAGTCCGAACAGTCGTCAAGGAAACGTAATGAGTAAAGGGCGGCTTAAAATAGGTGGGCTGATAGGTATTATTATTATTATTATTATTATTAGCGCCGCGTCTTACTACCCGTTCGGATTATACGCACTTACGCTAATGTGTAATGGTAGGGTGATTGTGAGATGAAATGGAGGACCTACAGTTTAACGTGGAATCCGAACCACGGTGGAGGCCTGGCATTCCCCACATTCACAAGATGTATTGTCAGAGGTGAAGGAAGGGTTTGGCAATCAGATAAATCTGTGCCGGGACCGAGGATTGAACCCCGGCCGCCAGCACAGAAGTCTGACACCTTACTCCTAGACCGCCAGGTCACCTATAGGTATTAAAGGTATGGGTACCAAAACGACAGTGATAAATGTACCTCTGGTGTCAATATCACGCTACAGTTGGATTTTGTTAGGAATACATTTTTAGGGGCCATTGTTTTTTTTAAACTTTTCCCAATAAGAGATCACTTTATAGGTATTCAATGCATATTTGGACCATCCATGTTTTATTTGTTATAGCGTAGTAAAATGTAATCGTAGGCACTTAATGGGGGGGATAAAATGCACCCAATAGGCAATAAAAAATGGATTTAACAACCTATAATTTTATTATCTACAGCCCCTCGGTCTCGGCACAGATTTATCTGATTGCCAAACCCTTCCTTCACCTCTGACAATACATCTTGTGAATGTGGGGAATGCCAGGCCTCCACCGTGGTTCGGATTCCACGTTAAACTGTAGGTCCTCCATTTCATCTCACAATCACCCTACCATTACACATTAGCGTAGGTGCGTATAACCCGAACGGGTAGTAAGACGCGGTGCTAATAATAATAATAATTATCTACAGCCAATTCACATTGCTATTTTTTTATCAACACGTTTCACTACTAGTTCTTGGTTATGTGCGTTATGCACTAAGTAAATATATTAGGGGTTAGACAGGTGGAATTTAGAGAAAGTGTATTTGCACTTCAGTAGAGAGAGGCTGAAATCCCTTTAGTAAAAAACACCTTAAGTACGCCCGAGTGAGATTTGAATCTAGATCTTCTTTTTATAGGCAGTCTATACTACTGCGAGAGTGACGCCTTAGATCATGTGGCCACCGAATTGGGTCACATGTTTGTTTTTTTAACACCGTGTCTTACTACCCGTTCAGGTCATATGCATATATTATTATCACTCTAATGGGGTAGAAGTGAGGAAGGAGGCATTTTGGGGGTAATCTACCCGAACTTTAGTGGTAGGAAAGTGGGAAACTATTTAAGAAAAACCACCTTCGATAGAACTGACCGGGATTCAAACCCCAATCTCACTACCATTAACAGGCCTGTATAACGCGTTAGTGACACCTTAGACTATTTGACCACTGAGTGTGCCAAGGTTGTTTTTTTGTTTTAGCACCGCGTTTTACTACCTGTTCGTATTAATACTCATATATTATACTAATTACAATAAAGTGTTAGAAATGAACAAGGTTGAGTTAAGTGAAAGTGCACCCACATTTGTGTGGAGGGAGAGTATTAAAATATTTAGGAAATTACACCCTCATTGCATCCGACTGAGATTCGAACCTCGATATACCCGTCATCGACAGACTAGTCTAACGCGAGACTAGCGCGTTAGACCACGCGGCTACCGAAATGAGTTTAAACTTAGTTTAATAATTTTGAAAAATGTTAATGATATTTGTAAAATATATTTGATAAAGATTATATAGTAAATAATATTAATTCTAAATACACATTTTCATAAACTGTATCTTGTAGATATTCATTTAAAAAAATCTATGTCATCTTGCCATACCAGACAAGTGGCAACAGTTTGTTGCCGAAGATAATACCCACTTACGTTGACAGAAGGTGTCATGTGGTCAGCACAACTTACTCTATGGATATTAATCTCAGTTTTTATCCGATCAGCTCCTCATTTTTCTTCACGGGACTGAGTTGATCCCTATTCCAGACCCACCGCTTTCACAGAATATCTAGAATTATTCCAGGAACCTCTGGATTTATTTATAGACAAAATTAAATTTAAAACAAAGTCATTTATGAAATGAATATTTAAAGAATAAACTATGACTCAAACCACATTAGAGAAATGCCAAGAGCAATATTTATTACCATTGGAGCGAGTGAAATGGTAAACATGTTTATCTTATTCGATTATTTGTGTTTGTGAGATGGCCAGTTCCTGGAATAATGAATCATGGCAAGGAATTTATAACTTTTATTTATCAAAACGGCAAACAACACATGGTCATTCAGGGTCAAACACGCTACCTTAAGTAAATTGGATTGAATTGTTGATAAAAAGAGCTCTACACTTAAAATCTCCGATATAAATGAATTAAGATATATTTTATGAATATTTATACACCTACATTACATATTTTGACAGTAAACCACTTTTATATAAGTTATTTTATAGTTTGTATAACGTTAAAATATCAATGACAGTTTGTAACAGATTAGTGTGTAACAAAAATCTTCTTAAATATTTTTTCGTTAATAATATAAAGCCCGCATCAGTGGTTGCATGGTCAAAGGTGTTACTCTTGCAGTTTACTGGACTTCCAATGACAGGGAAATTGTGGTTTAAATCCCGGTTAGGTGTAATGAGGTTTTCCATTCTCTCTTGGCAAGAATGTGGGTACTTCTTTTAGATTCAACCTTCCTTATCCTTAACACACCATCGCAATTAAAACACAGGCGTATAGCTCAGACGGGTAGTAAGACGCGATATATCTATATTATGTAACCATACCCTCCTTGCTACATAGGCTATCTTGGGAATGTTTTATAAAATATTATTTACTATTGTTATTTTATAGGTATTGACATTTAACAAAAATCTAATGCCTTAGCTCAGTCGGTAGAGTGTTTGTCTACTGATATAAGGGTCCAGGGTTTGATTCCCGGCATGGCCAAAAAATGTATCATTGTTTAAATGTGAGTTTACCCTTTAAAAGTGATGAATTAACGCTTGGGGACTGGATGTTGTGCCTGTCCTGGTCTTAAGATATATTATAAGACATATGAATTTACGACAAGCCTAGTAAGCTGGTAGTGGAAAATATATGGCTTGAATAAAATAATGACCAAGGCTACAGGCTGGAAATAGTAATGGATATACAAAACTTTCTAACAAAAAGTAGCAGCTGGAGATCGCATTACTTTACGTATGAATACGTGAAAGTAGATCTAATTACTTTTATAGCTGATATAAGATAAGTTTCTTCCTACGAAAATTTGACTGTATAGCTACTAACATCGATAGACCTACCTACTACAGATAAAGGAGGAAGTCTCGTATGGTTTGGCCTATGTAAGGTTGGGAGCTTGGGATTCGAATCCTGGACAGGTGTTCTGAAATTCCTCCCACCACACCTCTTCCCAAAATGTTTTCTCTCGTTCTATCAATTAAAATGCGGGTACACTTACCCTAAATTAAATTTTCATCACACCTACCCCATCAGGGTTTGTTTCCGGATAGTGCGTGCGGGTGGTAAGACATGAAGTGTGAGCTATAAACTATGTATATCTATATATATCCAAAACCCAATTTAAAATTTATAATAAAACTTTTTTTTTGCTAAACTTATATTCTTAAATGACTAAGAGTAAAATAAAACAATTGAAAAAAGAAATCCTACATTTATCTGTCAAATTGAGCAAACACTCCTTTATGGTTTGGTCCGTTTCCTTATTGATTAGAAACCCAGGAAACATCACGGATTAATGTCCACGTCATAAGATGGACGAACAATAATTTTGGCCTGAAACTAGAGGGGGGTTAATCCACGGCATATTGACGAGATATCGCTGAAGCTGTCACGGTTCGCAGATCCCGAGTCGTCCCTTAACCGATTGTTAATTCGGACGTAGTTCGGCCTCCTGCGCACGCTCGGACCCGACAAAACAGGTATTGGTCAATCAAGTCGATTCCTAGGGGGGGAATTGTCTTAGGTAACCTTGATGAAATACAGTAGATATATATTATTAGAACTAGATTTCCTTAGTGTAAGCGTATTTAGTTATTAGAGCCGTAAATATAAACCATACCCATCTATTTCCTTGCAATACATATTTATTATTTCTTGATTTAGCTATTTTATTGAAATACACTTTTCCTTGCTATAGCTATTTTCTTGAAATACACTTTTCCTTGATATATCTGTTTTCTTTAAATACACTTCTCCTTGCTATAACTATTTTCTTTAAATACACTTTTCCTTGTTATAGCTATTTTCTTTAAATACACTTTTCCTTGCTATAGCTATTTTCTTGAAATACACTTTTCCTTGCTATAGCTATTTTCTTGAAATACACTTTTCCTTTCTATAGCTATTTTCTTGAAATACACTTTTCCTTGATATATCTGTTTTCTTTAAATACACTTCTCCTTGCTATAGCTATTTTCTTTAAATACACTTTTCCTTGCTATATATATATTCTTTAAATACACTTTTCCTTGATATAGCTATTTTCTTGAAATACACTTTTCCTTGATATAAGTATTTTCTTTAAATACACTTTTCCTTGCTATAGATATTTTCTTGAAATTCACTTTTCCTTGCTATAGCTATTTTCTTGAAATACACTTTTACTTGCTATATCTGTTTTCTTGAAATACACTTTTCCTTGCTATATCTGTTTTCTTTAAATACACTTTTCCTTGCTATAGCTATTTTCTTGAAATACACATCTCCTTATTATACCTATCTCCCTGCAATACATATCTCCTTGCTATAGCAATTTCCTTGCATTACATATCTCGTTATGTCTTAGCTATCTTAAATTTAATAGTGTATTTAAGCGTTGGGTATGGCAACAAGATGTGTTTGGTTTCTCATTACGGCGCTTAGTGACTTAAGGTTGGAATTTAGGAAAAGCGAATTAAGGTCAGTGTTTTTTTTTCAGTCTTTATAGCAAAATATTTTTGGCCAAAATAAATAAAATATTTCTTTGGTAGAAACATAGAGTTTAATTTTCTTCACATGCTGATATCAACAGTTGCCGAAACAGTTATCATTAATTTCTAGGACACTCTTGACAGATATTCAACAACTGTTGATATAAACGTGTGAAGAAAATTAAATTCTATGTTTGTACGGGAGAAATCTTTGGTTTCTTTTAACAAAAAATTGTTTTTATATTAAAACTGCAAAAACACTGATCTTTTTTCGCACCAATCAACTTGGGTTAATCACTTGGGTTATATATTGACAAAACCTTTAACAATTCACTATATTGGTATTTATTTGAATGAACAAAACACTATTCTATATGCTCCTATACTAAAAAAATTTGTAAAAATAGTTTAAAATTGAAATTTTTCACTTTGAAAAAAAATCAAATTTCCACATAAATTGGCTGATCAATAAGACCTAAATAATTGGGAAACTAAAAAGTAACTGCTATAGAAAAATATAATGAGTATTTGTGAAATGAAAGAAACAATTTAAAAGAAAGAAAGGCCAAAACACAAATTTTATTGAAATTTGTATTTTCCTACTTCCCTGTTTGTTCGCCTACTGACGGGCTGCTTCACCCATGAACGTTATAAACACACTTGATTTTCGGCCTTTATGAATTTTTGATGGGTAACATAATTGCTTTACCAGCCCCTGTACTACTAAGGTGCTAAGGTGAGATATTATTATATCTTAGTTAAATCTATAGCATGTTTTACTAAATGTTTAGAAAAATTACTCATTAATAAATTTTTTAAATTATATATATACATTTTTAAATTATATATATAATAAAATAATCCCCTTGAAACAAATAATGTTGAATAATTAATGAAGCAGGAATATGCAATTTTTAAGACTGCTTAGTTATGCCCTTGAAATATAATACATTCTGTTCATCAGTTGTAAAAAATAAAAACGAAGGAATAATATTTAAAATAATGGACCATTAAACTATTATATAGATGAATACTTTACTTTTTTTCATAAATATCTAATAAAATTAGAATTTTAGAAGGTTAAGCTGGCCCACAAATATCGTAATACGCCATTTTAAATGAAAACGCCATTAACATATAATGGTACTTTTATTTAGCTCACGATTGTAAACGAATTTGTATAGCCCAGTTTTATTACGAGTATCTTTCTAAAAGGCCTTTTTTTACTACCCAAACCCTATAATATTGTATGCTTCTTGAAGGAAAAAAGGCCTTCCAAAAGGTCAAATGTAGGAAAATTGGACTATACTATTATCGATAGATACATTAAAAAAGGTTTTTTAATTTTTCATCTTATTTTTCTATTTTATGTTTAGAATGTCTTAGACAAATTTTTATCATTTTAGAAACATAATTTAAAACGAAACCACCAAGTCGTCTATGATATTCAACTCTATAATAGATGCACGGATAACTAACTGCATCTAGCAATTAAACAATTACGTGAATCTTGGTTTCAACAGTTTGTGCTCTAAAAATTCACGTTTCTATAATGGTTTGTAAATTTAGTTTATGAAAGTTTCTGTTACTTTATTGAGATAAAATATAATTAAAACATTCATGAGCTAGAGAATGCAATAAATAATTGTATAAAAATCCAAACCAAATAATTAGCCTAGTAAATTCAGTTGGGAGACGAGTAACCTTAGAACTTTGGTGATGAGCAAACAAATAAAATAAAATAGTACTTTTCACAGCACATACTTTCTCTTTAATCTTAAAATAGAAACATTTATTAAAACTTTATTTTTTTCTTAGTCGAATATTATATGCTGTTGTAGAAACAATCATTAAAAAAGCATAAATAATTATACACTTTTAAAGAAACATTGAGATAATAGGAGCATCTTTGTCCACCAAAGAACATAATAGTCGATATAAATTAAGATTTGAATAAAAATTATAGGCATTGGCTTATAACTCAGAAACTATTGATTTTTTCAAAATATATTTCAAACAAAAGATTTATATATTTAATAGTAATACATACATCTTTATAGTGACACATTATGACGTTTCTCAGATAGTTACTGAGATATGATAAAAATTGGATATTTCTTCTAATATAAAGAACACTTAATTTCAATTTCATGGAAAAATATTAATATACATTTATTTGTAATTTTTAAACAGTGTCTGCGTATAACCCGAACGGGTAGTAAGACGCGGTGCTAATAATAATAATAATAATAATAATAATAATAATAATAATAATAAACAGTGTCTAGACACAAAATTTAATTAGAATCGTTATAACGGATTTTGAGATGATCGACTTTTTTTTTCTATCTTTTACCTTCAGTAAACTACCTTTAATTCTATGATTAGATAATCTATTCCAAAAATCTCTAGGGGTGACCTTATGAAAACTCTAGACACCAAGAATTTAGCCTGCTCGGTAAAACAGTTTCGGCTCTAGTCCGAGATACAGACAGAAGGGCGGACAGACGGATGGACGGAATCGCGAAAATCGCTTTTTCTGTTTCAAGGGGGGTCATGAAATGTCTACATTTATCACAATCTAGCATTCTCACTTCCACTAAAAGGTTCGTCGCGTCTAAATACAATTACTTATCAGTCTAATTAAATAAATAACTTTGATTTTGTGTAAATGAAGTTTCTGCTTTTAAACTCGTTGTACTTCCTTTTTGTTTAATTTATTAATATACATTACTAAATGGCAAGCTCACTTACTCTAGTCTTCTGGAAAAGGAAAGGCTGGGATTTGAATCTCAGCTGAGTGTACTGAGGGGGGCTTTATTATATATTATTTAACACTATTCCTTCAGGATAATGTGAGTATATTTCCTCTCAATATGATCTTACTCATAATATATACCCCATCAGCTTAGTTAAAATATTTATTGCCCAGTTTGGTAGCAAGATGCGGTGGAAATATTTGATATCTACGATTATAATTACCAAGATATTGTTTTATTTGCATCTTAATATTAATATATAGGCCGGCCGGGGTTCAATCCTCGCTCCCGGCACAGATTTATCTGATTACCAAACCCTTCCTTCACCTCTGACAAGATATCTTGTGAATGTGAGGAATGCCAGGCCTCCACCGTGGTTCGGATCCCACGTTAAACTGTAGGTCCTCCATTTCATCTCACAATCACCCTGCCATTGCACATTAGCGTAAGTGCGTATAACCCGAACGGGTAGTAATACGCGGTGCTAATAATAATAATAATAATATATAGGCCTATTTGTGGGAGGCCAGTGTTTATTAATTTACTGTGGCTAATTTTTTGTTAGATTAGAATAAGCAACAGTTTTGAAAATATAAAATCCACCATCAGCTTCAGTGATAGACTGCTCGATAGCAGCATTCTAGCAAAATACTTGACTTACAATGATGAGGAGAGATCAAGATTCGAACCCCAGTCAGGTGTACTGAGGGAATTTTTTCTTATTTGTTTTCCATTCTCTCCCTCCCCGCAAATGCGGCTATACTTCTACTAAAATTCAAACTTGTTCATCCTTAAAACATTGGCATTATTAACACATAAGTATAACCCATAAACTTTATAAGGGGCTGTGACTTGATAATGATAATTTTAAATTAATTAATCCAATGTTTGTTACTCACTTTGCTCAGCCACGTTTTTACCAACACGCCCTCGATATTATTGGTGTTAACTTCTTTTTTTTTATATACACACACGTTTAAAGAAAAAGTCCCGACACACTCACACACGCACCATAAGAGCGGCGTTAATAGAAAAACACACACGTGTGAACAAGATCTCACTAATAGGACAGTCAAGTAGTAGCGGTGTTCTCTGAGAGACTGCTTTGAGAGAACTGAACGCGCGAATGAACGGGTAACCTCTCAGAAGAAAGAGAGAGAGAAAAAAAAGATATGGAAGGAGAGAACTTTCAAGCCATTATTGCGACCACGGCTTGATGGCCTCCCTTCTTGCCAAACAATCCCACTGGTGAACCCCTTGTACTTTTCAAACCGTATGACCGTCTGACTTGAAAATAAAAACAGCATTGGCTTACTTCCCACCGCGGACATATATACATACACACTTTGTTACTTTTGTAGTAATTCATCCGTCTTGTGTACTCCGTTCCGACTTTTAATTATGTTAACTGCCTTGACATAAAACTTAAGCACGTTACCTATTTGAGGTCTTTTTTTATTACTATTATTTTCATTAAATTGTTTTAAAATAAGATGTTAAAAGGAAGTAGACCTTCTTCAGTTACAATGAGTTCTTCTAGGGTCAATTCTTTACGCGTGTTATGGAATCATCTCATGCGTGAACCGAGGTTATTTCATTAAAAAAAACACATGTTGATAGATACATTTTAATTTCGTTTTAGTTAGGTCCGTATATACTTTAATGGGTATTGAAATATGTTATATGATCCTTGACATAAAATGTTATACAATTGTGAAATATCATTTAGTTTTGTTCAATTGGGTTTTCCTGATTAACTCCTTGATCTTTCAAACCAATTGCTACTGTTATTTCTCTATGTATTTAGTGTGAATATAACTTTTTGTGCTAAATGTTTATACAATTATAATTTTTTTTCAGACATCTTAATCAAAATTTAACGCAACATTATCGGCTCTATTACACACGTTAATTTGAAACCATAGAGATCGAGTTAAGTGTTGAGGGAAATTTCTTTTTACCAATAGATGTATTTTATTTGTTCCACTCCCGTCTGGGGTGGTAATTATCTGGATGGTAGCATTTAGAAGAGATGTACCTGCATTTGCATGGTGAGAAATTGGAAACCATCTAGGGGAAAAAACCTCATTACACCAAGCAAATATACTTTAGTGGCCACATGGTCTAAGGCATCACTCTCGTATAGACTAAACTGCTGATGTTAAAGGATTGTTGTTCGAATTCTGGTTGGGTGTACTGAGGGTAGCTTTTCCACTATTATTTTATTCTCTCCCTCCTAGCAAGTGTGGGTACACTTCCTTTAAATTCAAGCTTCGTCATCCCTAACGAATTAGCGTAGCTAGTACATATGGGTACAACTTGAACAGGTAGTGAGACATAGGGATAAAATAATAATAATAGTTATAATGATGATGATGATGATAGCTATAATAATAATGGTAGTATAATATTAATAATAATAATAATAATAATACTACACCAAACAGGGAATAAAGCCTCTATCTCTCTGTCATTGCCCCCCCC
>CABFOV010004967.1:0-19767 GCA_902141375.1 Timema poppense | reverse complement strand
CCCCAAATTTTATGAGCTTGACATTTCGTGCACGTGTCTATTATTGCGGATAGTGTTTTATCTTTAAGTGGGGGAGAGATTCAGGGAACGCAAGAAAAGGTAAGTATTTTTTAGATTTTTATAGCAAAGCTTTCGTTGGTTAAAATAATTCAAATTATTCTACAGCATAAACATAGAGTTTAATTTTCTTCACATGGTGATATCAAAATTTGGTAATATCTGTTTAGGGAATCCTGAAATGTAACGACAACTTTTTTCCTTTGTTTAAAATGTTTCTCATCTAATGCTCCTATGCTCATGATAGATATTCAACAACTGTTGATATCATCATGGGAATAAAATTAAACTATGTGTTTACTGGAGAAATATTGTATTTATTTCAGCCAAAAATGTACTGCTGTAAGAACTGCGAAAACACTGAGCTTTTCATCCGCACCTTAAAGCTACCTAGCCATGTATAAAAAATATCGATTCAATTAAGTTGATTATAATATAGTATCAAGGTTAGATGTTTGTCAAAGTTTGAAATTAAAGGCCTAATAAGAACTAGTTATTCTGTCTTCTTAATTGATTCAATACAAATTAAATTAGATTAATTAAATTTTAATAACTCCTATACAATTATATGAACAACTAAATCTTAAACTCTTTAATAGAGATAACGTTCTAAGTTAAATAGACTAGTAACATTCAAAGTTATAATTAAGATACAATCTTAAAGTTTTAGAAGCTTAAGTTTGACAACTGATTCAGATTTGCATTCTAATATAATCTCATTGACTATTAAGTTTTATTATTTAATAAAGAGTTATTTATCCTTGCTAATCGACACCTTAGCTCAGTCGGTAGTGTGTCTTTTACTGAACTGAGGGTCCCTGGTTCGATTTCAGGCATAGCTTAAAAATTTATCATTGGTGAAACGTGGGGTTTCCCTTTTATACTTATGAATTAACAGCTGAGGACTGGATGTTGTGTCTGTTCTAAATTTAAGCTATTCTTTAAGTTGTGTACTGATATAATCCATATGTTAAAAGAATTTACGCTAAAGACCTTAAATAAATGATAGTAAAATATATCCTCATCTATAAATTTACCAATTTACTTCCTATTACTCATCCATTTTAGTGCAAATATTATTATTCTCTACTCGAAGGGAACCTCTAGTTAAGAGAATTACTTTCATAGTATTTATATCAAACTAAATTTTTAATTATAGATTTTGAACAACAACATCTGGACTTGGGTCACCCATTAAATTAAATTAAATTTTCTACACATAGTACAGTTATCTCAACAGTTTTTGAATATCTTTCATGGGCATTGCGGCATTTAACCAGAATAGAAGGTGCCTTGTCAACTAATAGTTAATATTGGGATATTTATTCATTCAGGAAGAAATGGAGGGGGGTAAAGTTTTTCAGGATTAGCAGAGATACATTTTTTTTAGAGCCACGTCATACTACCCATTCGAGTTATAAGCTTGTGTATTAATTACGGTAATGATTTTAGGGATGAGAAGGGTTACATTTATATAAAGTTTGCTCGCATTTGCGTGGAGGAAGTGTGGAAACCATTTTTGTAAAAACCACCCTCACTACACCCGACCGAGATTCGAACTTGGATCTCTCCGTCATCGGCAGGCTAGTCTACTGCGATAGTAGCGGATTAGACCACGTGGCCACCAAAGTGGGTAGCAGAATTAATTGAAACCATATCAGTGATATTTATATTCTCATCACTCTTTAGAACATTCATTTTTATCGAACAGTTTCTATTTGTGGTTGGGTAATTGGGGATTTAGTTTGGATTTTTTTAACAATACCGTTATAATAAGCACTGCTTACCCTGGTGACGCTTCATGACACGCCACTGAGGGTAGTTACACTTTTGATTACAGGTCCATCCTGAGTATTCAGGTTTATTCGAACAAAACTGAAATATATTATGCCTTTCATGACCGTTTCTCCTAATGAGTGTTTGTTTAATATTTACTGTTAAAAATAGTAAACACAGATACAGATTTTGTGTGAAATTGATTTGACACTGAAAATTAATTTGTTCTGTCGAAACATAAAATGAGTTATCACGTTTAATTTCCAATGATTCATTTAAAACTAATACAGGATAAACGTCTAAACACTAAACTGAATCATTATTTGCCGCTTTCATTAAAATTGAAAAGGAGGTCTACTTGTATTCATTTCTATGATGATTTTTGAAAAATGAAAGCAAAAATTAACAGTTAGTACCAAACCCTTCCTTCACTTCTGACAAGACATCTTGTGAATGTGTGGAATGCCAGGCCTCCACCGTGGTTTGGATTCCACGTTTAACTGTAGGTCCTCCATTTCATCTCACAATCACCCTACCATTACACATTAGCGTAAGTGCGTATAACCCGAACGGGTAGTAAGACGCGGTGCTAATAATAATAATAACAGTGAGAATATTTACAAGGAATTGCTGAATTAATTTTTTTTTAATTAAGGATTTATTTAAATTCAATGTTACACTGCGACCACTTTTTTTTATCATTTAATATTTTTTCCAACTCATGCGTAAACTACAAACATATTTTATGAACCGCAGTTGGCATTAAGCTTTTGACACAGCGTCATTTCTATCAATAAAACGGTAGTTGATCAGGATCATCATGATAATCATGATCAATGGCACGTGTGAGTATATTTCTTTCATTTTTATGAAAAATAAATAAATGAAAATGGTTATTTGAAAATGTCAGGTGAAAACTAGCTTTGATTTTCACTTTCTGAATCCAAAAAACATCATTAATCTTTCTAATAATAACTTTAAAATAAGTTTGCAGAAATGAAAACAGAAACATTACAAAATTATAATTTTCTTTAAAATATAATGTTTTTTAAAAATTATAGCGTTAAAATTTTATACGATAAATTAAAATTAATCAAATTGAACCATATAAAATATTGGTGGTCTATCAAATATGCATTTGAATTTAAGTGGGTCAAAAACCGGTGGAGTGATGATTGATTGAAAAGTTCAAGTGTGTTTTCTTGGTGTTGTAACGTTGGCGACACAGCAATGATGCAGCAGACGTTTGATTATGCCATCACGCTATTCTCTTGCAGGTCAGGTCACGATGAAACTTTGAAGATGCATTCTTTAATCTCCAACACCCTGATTGAATGGCAGTACTTTCATTTTCTTTCAAGGGCGTTAACGGTATTTCGTCTGGAGAAATTAGGGTATCTTTCCTTGGTTTATTATTGAAAAACAAAAACTTAGACAAAACCTGTTTATCTTTATTGTCGTCTTCTATTAAGAATCACAGTTCAAAAATGTAGTGAAAATTTAGGTTAACAACATGACAAGTTTGTGGACAAATAACTCCTACACGATACTAAAGAATATCAAATAAGTGTTGTATTATAATTTAATCGCTTTTAAATGCTTGCATAAAGTTATACAAGTATGGGTTCTGTTATTTTATTATATTTCAAACGAGAAATATTAATGCCTTTTAAAAATAAAATTACATAAAAATTCATGAAGTAAACGACTGTGTTCAATAAATAGTATTCTTTTATTATTTAATTAATTTGCTCAATATCTATTAATGACTACCACAAACGCCAACCTAAACTTAAATGTATTTATTTAAAATATTTAAAATTGTGATACCTAAAGACATTTTAAAAAAATGTTTATTTTAGTATATTTTTCAAAATTATCCTACATATAAGTGTTTATGATTTGACAATTATTTGAGATACAAGTAGAACTAAATAATATGAATATGTCATAATGTAGCCATAATGAAAAACGTTGAAATTCCAGAAACAAAATTAAGTTAAATGTAGAATTAAGGGTGTTCCGTAATATTAAATGTTATAATTTAAGATTCAATCATCATTTTACTACAAACCAATTCTTAAAGTTACACATACTACAGAAAATAATGAAACAGTACATCTACGATGTAATTACTATTCTAAGAGTAGATGGCCAACCGAGCCATTAAATCCATAATTAGAATAGAAAAATAATGTTTTATGGAATTATACGTTTGCTAGATTCAAAGAGCACGCATTTTATTTCTTGTAGTATATTTATTTGTCTGTGATCTCTTTTTGAAATCACGAAGTTCCTTTCACAAGGTGTATTTCAATTACGTTCACTTGTTAAAAAAAACTTATTTTTATTTCTGAAGAGCCCACCCAGTGGTAATAAAGTTTACGGAAAAGTATTCCACATTCGATTGATTAAAACCAGTGTCAGATTAAAAATTAAAGATATATTGGAAGTAAAAATAAACTTTACAGTTCAATCTTTATAACCAGACTCTTTTAAAAACTACAAACGTTTTATATCATCGCGTTTTACTACCCGTCCGGTTATATACACCTATGTTATAATCACGCTGATGGTTTTAGGGATGATGAAAAGTATATTTAGAGGAAGTGAACCCGCATTTAAGTTGATGGCGAGTGGAAAAACATTTTTAAAAACCACACTCAGTACCACCTACTGAGATTTTAACCTTTATCTGCTTGTCATCGGCATTCTAGTCTACTGCGAGAGTTGCACGTTAGACCACGCGGCCACCAAAGCGGGTTATATTTTTATTGTGGTCAACGTTGATAACATTTTATCTTATTATTAATTTTATTTTTCAGATACTGATAATATCTATCAAAAGTTACAGTTGCATATAACATGAATTGACGTATGAACTATTAAAAATATATGTATTACTCACTGTTTATAAAGCGTATAATTCGATAGGGTAGTAAAACGAAAATTATACTTTCTCTCTCTCTCTCTCTATATATATATATATATATTAGTTGTTATGTTTAGGTATTAAATATTTAGAACTTTTTTTTAGAACTTAGTGTTTAAATTTTAATAAGTATAGGTTGTGAATATTAAACAGCGATATGGGAAGCCTTGTAAATTTTAGATTAGTTTGCTTAAATATTTATTAGACAATTTCTTTTTCCCATCATTGGAGATAAATGACATTTTAAGAAGTTTTTATGCTCGATGGAAAGCACAAATTAAATAGTTTATTTAAATACAATGTTTTAAATTAGTTCAACAATACATTTATTAAATAACTGGTGATCTGATCCCAGTAGAGGGACTTATTTTAAAGAGAATGCCCCTGTATTATATTGGAAAAGGGGTAGTAAAAACAAAGTGATAAACATGCCGAGGTAAACAACCTATAGTGTATTAGACCAAAATTCAAACATAGCCCCCCCACCCCCATTCTCCCTTATTATCCAACTCATCACCAGTCATACAGTATTGCGAGAATGATGCCTTTCATATCGTGACCACTGGCACATAATTTGTATAAAGTAGAACTTTTTAAATTCGAGGTCCAAAGGATTTCTAAAAAAAATAATAGTAATATTCAAAATTCAAATTATAACAATTTTTATATTATCTACAGTAGCCCCGTGGCTTCTTTGGTGCTGACTGACAGCTCACAGCTGACTTCTGACAGTCAAAATTTAGGTATATACCTAAATTTTGACTGTCTTAAGTGACAGCTGCTAAACACATGTTTTTGTAGATCATATGATTCGGCGTAGGGATACATAATTTGGTCTGATAACTTTTCAAAGCTTTTAGCTGTCAGTCAGCACCAAAGAAGCTATTGGGCTACTGTATGTATCTGGTACACAATAAAACAATAAGTTTAAAAAATATTACATATACATACACACATTTTAAGTATGTTATATAAAACACACATACACAGTATAAACATACAATAAAAAACAAGAAATCTTTTAACACGAATGATAAAAACTTATAACATACCAAAATTAAAGGCAAATCAGTGACGTTGTCACGTGATCACATAGACACACACAAGCAATGAAATCCGAACCAACACATCCCAACTCTAGGAAACTCGCCACCGGTGTATAATTTCCCGCTTTAACCATTAATTAGCGTCAACAACTATAACTTTACATCCAATTTTTGTCATATAAGTGTGTGTTAGTAAAGAGCGTCAAGTTAAGTTTGGAATGAGTACAAACTTAAAAAAAAATTAAAAATAGATAGGCTTCGAGTTATCTAAATATTTCCTTCTAAAATTCGAATTAAATCTTCTTTTTTTTACCATGTATTCAAATAGGAATTTCATGGGGAGTCGTGGTGGATTTGAACTATCCAATTTTTCTGATTAATCGATGTTGAATTAGCCAGAACCTACTGTATCTGTATATTCTTATGAAGGTAGATTTATAATTTGTGATCCTCATCGCTCTGACATTCTCTACTTGGTATTGGAGGCTCTTATCTTCAGTTAGACAATATTTTTCTTACAAGTGATTTGTTGACCCCGTATTTCTTTTAATTGTATCGCGATGGCCTTCAAAAACAATTTGATTACCATCAAATTAATCAGTACCTTATGTGAATACACGTAAGCCTGCGTATCCTGAGTTATGCAAGACATAAGAATTTCCTTTATCTACATATTTCTTTTTCACACAAACACATGTAGAGAGAGAGAGAGAGTTAAAAAAACAAGTTTGTTTTCCCCTCCTAAGCGTCTTACTACGCATTTAATCACATTGAGAAGGGATTAAAATAGTAGGAATAAGATAAATATGCAAGAAATTGCGTGGAGAAATAACGGAAAATCAATTAAAAAATTTCAGGCACCTTATCTCAGCTGGTAGCGTGTCTGCTTACTGAGCTAAGGGTCCCAGGTTTGATTTACGGCGTGGACAAAAACTAACATTGGTAAAATATGGGTTTTCCTTTCTCAGTACTGAATTAACTTTTGTTGTCTCAGTTTTATATTTAATTTAGTTTGTAAGTCGAGATCTGATATAATCAGTTGGTTCTGGGTGACTTGGTGGTCTAGGGGTAAGGTGTCAGACTTCTGTGCTGGCGGCCGGAGTTCAATCCCAGGTCCCGTTACAGATTTATCTGATTACCATACCCTTCCTTCACCTCTGACAAGATATCTTGTAAATGTGGGGAAAGCCAGGCCTCCACCGTGGTTCGGATTTCCACGTTAAACTGTAGGTCCTTCATTTCATATCACAATCACCCTACCATTACACATTAGCGTAAGTGTGTATAACCCGAACGGGTAGTAATACTGCGGTGCTAATAATAATAATAATAATAATAGTTATTTCTGAAAGTGCACGTTAAACTTGAATATAAAAAAAGTGTAGAATTTGTCATCAGTACACCCATCTGGGATTCAAATCATGGTTTCCTCATTACAGACAACCTAGACTTGAGAATCTGGACGTTTGGTATTCACCCGTATTCACGCTTGGAGGGGGGATGGAAAACCATTTAGCTAAAATTACCACCGGAGCACCGGACCGGTATTAAAGCGTCGATCTAACCACCAACAGCAGTTTAGTTTATTGTGAGAGTGACGGCTTGGACCATGTGGCCACTTTGGACTCATATCCTTGAAAATACAATCTAAAAATATTCCTTGCGAACAAATGTATAGCATGTTGTGTGGGAATGGCTTCCCGCCATCATACAACACGAGAACAAAAGATAAAAACTAACGAGTTAAAAAAACTTATTAAATTATTATAATGCACGAATGTTAATATGACTACGTTTTGCTCTCAGGCACACTCATTTTGGTTTCTACTTTCATTTAGTTCCTCTGTTCAAGTGACAAATTCAACCGTAGATTTATGGAAGTGTAGTACTCTTTGTGAAGAATACAAGTGCATCTTTGTGATACCCAGGAGCAGTTTCATCTGAGAGAAAAAAAATCTAAGAGAAAGTTTGAGAGAAAAATATGACAGCTATGAGTAAAATTATAGAAATAATTGTACTAAACATGCTACTCTAGTTTCCTACACATTGCATTTTTTATTTTTACTCTATAAGACGAACTAAGGAAACATTAAATATATGAGATAGTGAAAGTAAATTTTTGATATTTCTTACCAAGTGCTTGACAAAGGGCTTCAAACCCAAGCGGGTAGTAAGCCTAAGATGCAGTGCTAAGAAAAAATAAAACCCAGTGACAGTACTGCTAGCTTTATAACTCATACATTACATATTTTCCACTATTTAGGTAGGTCTTTAATGTAACTCCTTGATTTTTGGTGGTTTTTTTTAAATAATAAAACTATATATTTATAATTGATCATCGTATTTTTCATTTCTCCTTAGGTCATTTCTCACTGGCATCCGCTGTGTCCATGGAATCCACGGTTGGACGTTTTGTAGAAATCGTTTCCCAGCTTATCAAATGGGGCCATTCACACTGACGTCCACGGTGTCACGGAACAACCGAAGTGTCCGCGGAACGGACGTTTTCATGTCATTCTCCGAGCGATCGGTAGTGCTTCCGCGTGGACGTTTCGGACTGAGCATGCGCAGTGGCGTTTTGAAGAGCACGTGGTCACCTACTCTACACTACAGTATCGCAGCTCAAGTTTGTAGGCATCAAAAATGTCCACGGACGTTTGGTTGCAGTGTGAATTGGTACATCCATGGACATTTATTTTGTCCATGATTACTGTGGACACCGTGGATGCCTGTGTGAAATGGCCAATGCTTCTTCATGTGAGCTCATGTTTGCTTAACTTCTGAGTAGATACAGTTTTAACCAAATCTTCTCACCCTGGGAACATTTAACGACACACCGCTTAGTAAAGGCTCTTGCAGACCGGAGAGAATTATTCGCAGCGGCAACGAGAGTCGCGTGTTCATTCACACCAAATCGTCACTTTAGTCGCAGCGTTTGTGTTCAAATATACTATGATTCTTCGAATGAAGAAGAGTATTATTATTAGCACCGCATCTTACTACCAGTTCAGGCTATACGCACTTACGCTAATGTGTAATGTAGGGTGATTGTGAGATGAAATGGAGGATCTACAGTTTAACGTGGAATCCGAACCACGGTGGAGGCCTGGCATTCCTCACTGCCTGGCATTCCTCACATTCACAATATGTCTTGTCAGAGGTGAAGGAAGGGTTTGGTAATCAGAAAAATCTGTGCCGGGACCAAGGATTGAACCCCGGCCGCCAGCATAGAAGTCTGACACCTTACCCCTAGACCACCAGCTCACCAATGAAGAAGAGGAACTTTTATTACTTACCTTAGAAGCGTAAGAAAATGCCAGGTAAGTATTTTTTCCCAGCACGGAATATAGTTTTTTTATTTTTTTATTATCTAGTTCACAAACTATTTCGCTCAATATAATCCTACTGTTTTTTTTAATACTTGGGTTTTTCTCAACTCTGAAATTAGCCTATATCAAATTTAAAATACTGAATAAATTATTGTTTTGTATTATTCGTGTGATAAATCATGTAAAAAAAAAGGTATAAGTTCATGTTTCGAATAAATATGCCAATTGCACTTTATTCATCTGTAGGCGATGAGGTGGGTTACCAGTTAGAGTGCAGGTATTCTATGGGTAGGCTATACTGTCTGGTGATTAACCTTCTGTTTCGATGAAGTCAATGCTAAGATATTCTGAATCTGTCCATCTATGAGCTTCAAGACCTCTATATTTATTTTATTACAGTCCTCATTGAAAGGACCTACAATTGCTTTAGACATATAGGCCTGAGAATGTTCAGTTTATGGTGTCTCCAAAAACATGAGTTATTAATTTATTTTGTCTTTTGAAATTATCTTTTATACGGATTGTTTTATTATCCGCAATAATAGGGGGTATTTGGCTTGATCCAAGTTTTAGTAACCATTCAGCAATTCCAGTTGAGATGGGTTCTCCCCTCATGTAGTTGATCAATCGAAGTATTTTGACCAATACCCAGATTTTAGATTTCTGAATGCAAGATTCGATTGTTTGAACTCTGATACTATGAGGAACAACTAGAAGGATCTGTCAGAAATCACCTCTGAAAACAATGATTTTGCCACCCATTGGTGAGTTGTCCTGTGCTTGGTCCCTTAGAAGACGATCAATGCAAATGACATCCAGTTCTGGTAATGCTACGAAAAGAGGCTCCTACGGCCTGAGAAGCATACCATCGGAATTGTTAGCCTTACTGTATATATAGCATTGTAGCCCATGCTCTGTGTTAATATTGTAAATAAAGGCGCTTGACCGCTGATACCTTATGGCCCGTGGCTGTTCCTTCCGGGACCCTCCAGCACTCCAACCAGCCACAGGCTATATAAGGAACAGGCTGGGGGGGACTCAGGACTCAGTCCCCGGAGGGGAGGCACAGCAAGGGGGGAGAGTGAATGTGAGATAAAGAAATATAATATGTGAGGGAGAATGCGTGATGAAGTGTGTGAGTGAGAAAGAGAGAGTGTAGAATTTTGGGAGACATATTATGTGAAAGAGAGAGAAAATGTGAGGGCGTGTGAGAGAAAGTTTGCGAGAGAAAGTTAGAGAAAGGGAGATTAGTTTAATGTGAGAAAATTAGAGTAAGAGGGAGTTTAAGGGATAAGGAGTTTGAGAGAGAGTGAGTTTGAAATATAGAAAGTGAAAGTGAGATAGAGTGAGAGTGATTTAGAGAGAGTTTTGGAGAGAAAGAGAAAGTTTGAGATAGAAGGAGTTTGAGAGAAAGGGAGTTAGTTACAAAGAGAGCGTTTGAGAGATAGCAAACGTTTGTGAGAGAAAAAGCGTTTGAAGAGCGTTTGAAAGAGAACTTAAGAGAGAGAATATAATAAAGATAATTTGAGAGAAATTGTGTGATAGAGTGTATGTGATGGTATATAATGTATAAGAGAGAGAATAAGAGAAGATTATATCAGCGAGATTGTGTTATAGTGTATGTGTGAGAGAGGGAAGAGATTGTGAGAGCATGAGAGATAGTGTGAAAATATAGATGTGGTACACAAAACATTACTTTTAAATATCATATCCTCAAAATTAAGCGGTAAAATGAAAACATAGCTAACTTATGTATTTGTATTGTGTTACTATTTGATAAACTGAACATCAAAAACCATTATTTGATTAAAATAAACATCAAAACACATTATTTGAAAATAATAAATAAATAAAAAATGAACACCAAAACCCAAAAAGATAGTTGAAATGGCTCTTTTTAAACCTTTTTCTTGAACATATAATTTTTGAGCTTATAATACATGCTACAACATATTTAAACATAATTTTATCCGGTGCGAAACAAAACGTAGACAATATTTTCACTAGCTTAACAACCTAACTTGATTTTAATTTGATTTAGAGATAATTATTTAAATGTTTGCCTAAGTAGACATGGTGAGATCCTACTTGATGATGAAAATCCGATGACAGTGACTCAAGTAGTCCTATCTGGAGTTGTGATGATGAACTTGAAGAGCCACAAGTTTTTATTTGGTGTTCACCTCACACACACACACACACACACACACACACTTAATTATGTCAGAGAAAGATGGGTTATTAAAATAGTTGATACTGAATATTAGTGACGAGAGCTGTGAGCCACGGTGGTGAGGCACTTCCACCTTTTAATGAAACACTTTGAGGACTAAAGAAAAAAAACGCGCGTAAAAACACAAGAGAACAAAATGTACCACCTCTACAAAAATAAATTAATGAAAAAAGGTGGTAAACAGTAATATTAGATGATTACATAAAATAATAATGAATTAATATAAGAATTTTTTTATAAAGTAAACAATAATGACATTTATACTGAAATAATACAATTTAAAGATATAAATACTAAACATAGCCTTTTAATTTCCAAATTATGTTCAATATTATTGATTTAAATGCCAATTAACGATAGCAATATTTCAATAAAAAATAAATATTTACCCAGGTCACAATTTAGATGTGTTATTACCAGCATGCAAAGAGAAATATTAATCCAAAGAGAAAATTTTGTTTTGTTTGGACCAACAAATAAATACTGAGCTATTAATTTTTAGCCAAAGAAATATATTTTATTTAGGTATTTACAGTCATACAGCAAGTAATGGTTTCCATGGTGGTGACCAAGCAAAGAATGAAAAACAGAATATTCTCCGTGAAAATCAGGTTTTTGTGGAAAACTACTATTTTTATCGACATCCTGGACTCCTAACCTTTAAAATGAGTGGTTGTTTGTCAAAATCTGTTCAGTCATCTCTTCGGAATTTCTATCACCGGAAACGAGCTTATCAAATTATGTAAGATAAAAATATGATATGATTATATATATATATATATCATGATTTNTATATTTATATAAATATATATATATATATATATATATATATATATATATAACATTATTTTTTAAATATATATATACATTTCCTGGGTTTTTAGATCTAGAAAAAGAAAAGGCAAAATCCGGTCCCAAGTCATGAGAAAACCTATATTTCCATTACAATAACCAAATCGGGACAGTGAATACTACACGCCGGATATATTTTAGGGTTAATCATGATCCAAACATTTCTTACTCAACACAACTCCGTATGAAGTGAATTAACAACATTTGTGATATCTAATCGCTTATCACAATTGTTCAGACTCATAACGACAGTGAATTAGAATAATAAATCAGACTTATGTTTTATTATTAAACCTAAACAATAATAGAAACAGGTCCCCTTTGCCCCCCTCCCCCCAAAAGTGCGTGATAAAATACAGTATTAAATATTGTAGCTCCAACGTGATGGCATTATACTTTATCATTAACCTCTCGTAAGAAAATGAACCTTAAAATATTATCAACCAAAATTGGTGGCATGATTCAAAAATTATCTATCCCCTGTGATGGATTTTTTTACACTACCTTTATTATTATCTATCCCCTGTAACGGATTTTTTACACTACCTTTATTATTAATATAATTTGGCGATAAAAGTTTATATACGAGCACAACTTTTGTACTTAGCTCAAATATTCGCTCTGATTTCTTTTGTAAAAATTGATATCTTAAGAAGAAGGGGGATTCAAATATTGGATAACTTGAAGGAAAGAGGAAAATTATGAGAGATGAAGGAGGAAGCAGAAAACAGGGTGCATTGACGGTCTAAGCTCACTGAAAAAAGGAATGAATTTGTCGTGAGACAGAACACTTAATATATCAAAGAAAAATGTATTCGCAGTAAATCCTAAATTATTTGGAATAAACTAAACTTTCTGTAAATCAGGGAAAGATGTTATCTCTGTTCAAGAGAAAAGTAATACTATATCCCACCCGTTCAATCCTTGGTCCCGGCAAAAATTTATCTGATTACCAAACCCTTCCTTCACCTCTGACAAGACATCTTGTGAATGTGAGGAATGCCACGCCTCCACCGTGGTTGGGATTCCACGTTAAACTGTAGGTCCTCCATTTCATCTCACAATCACCCTACCATTACACATTAGCGTAAGTGCGTATAACCCCAACGGGTAGTAAGACGCGGTGCTAATAATAATAATCTATCCCACCCTATAATAACATGTCAAATAAAAAAACTACCACCCCCATTTGGTGGCCGCGTGGCTCAGCGAGCTATTCTCGCAGTAGATTAGAATGTCAATGACGAGAAGATCAAGGTTCGAATCTCGGTCGGGTGTAATGAGAGTAGTTAAAAAAAGGTTTCTCTTCTCACTCCACACAACTCTAGATAAATTACTAATAGATATAACTTTCCTAATCCCTAAGACTATTAGTGTAATTAATAGTCTATATGAGCGTATAATTCGAACGGGTAGTAAGACATGGTGCTAAAAAAGAAAAGGAAAAACTAGTAAAATAGATTAGATTGCGTAAATTTATAGAACTTTAGATGACGATGTTAAGTTTACGTATACGACAAACTAGTTTGACTGATATTTAAAAACCATTACTGCAATTACTAGTAGAAATCTAAATTGATCAAGAATTCTGGCATGACTTTCAAACAACTCCTGATTAGATATAACCCAAACAATCAATATTTATGTGTAGATATCGCGTGATCGAAGCTGTATTCAGGGCGTTCACCTCCAATATTATTCAAACACAATTTAGTTCCTTTCTTTTGCCTTAGGACTTGCAGGACACAGGAACAAAAAAATATTATTCTTATCCAAGACAGATCCAAATTTTCTTATTAGAGATCAAGATTTTTTATGACATTATTGTTAATATAATTGCAAACAAAACTCTCCAATTCAGTTAACATAATATTTCAATCTTTGAGTCCTGTTTAACTTTTTATTTTATTTGCTTCTACCTTTAGTTGCCTTTTGTTTTAAAAAGTGTTTATTATCATTGGTACAGTTTATTGTAAACTATGGATATTTAGTAAACAATCAAAATTTTTGATTTATTATTAGTAACAAAATTGTATAAAAACATACAAATTTTAATAATACTCCATGCTTGCGTTCAACAAAAAATAAAAACGCAGACTAGATTATGTAGTCTTCTTAGTTAGTAGACTACTTTCAACCAATTATTCAATAATATTATTTGTATCCATCAAATATTATAAACAGAAAATTTATATTAATATTACGTACATAGATGGGAGTACGGACTAAACCTCAAGCTCATCTAGCATAATTTTTCACTGTTGAAAAGGCCGGAGTTCGAATACCGGCCGAGTGTACTGAGAGTATTTTTTTCTTAAATAGTTCCTTCTACTCCCTTCATGCAAATGCTAGTATATTTATTCAAAATACCATACCAGTGTAATTAAATGCTTACATCCTGTATGGATTGTAAGATACGGAGAAAAACAATAAACAGAGCTATTACTAAATTGATCAATGCAAGAATTATTTTTACATCGACAAATCTTCACATCTTTAAATAATATACCAATAAATATTTCAGAAAAAATATATTTTAAGATAAATAAAGTGATATAACGCACTAAAATATTGATGCACAAGGTCAGTGTTCGATTTCTGATCGGGTGTACTGAGATAACTTTTTAAAATAACTTTTTCTGTATTTCTCACCAACTAATTTATGTACGTTTGATATAGTTTTACTTTTCTGCATTTCATTTTCAATTTCAAATTTACGATATTCTTTATAATAATTATTACTTTTATCAGCACCAATTAGTTTATTGTTAAAATGTCAGGTGTGATAATTTTCGTTAAGCTTGTCAAAGACAATTTGATTAATAAAATTAAGATAAATATGTGCTAATGTAGATAAAAACCACTTAACAGTCTCCCCTCATTTCCCAACAAAAATCTGTCGTGACCTTTTTAAACTTTTGTATATTTGTATTAAATTTAAAACGATCTTCTTTTTATATTCTTATAGAGTAGAGCTTTTAGTAGGTACACTTTTAAATTAATTTAATTAATGTGAAGTTTACTTATACATATGAGTTCAGGCTAGGTATCTTTAGTACTAAGTACAGTAGCCCAGCTTATAACGCGGCGCTAAATATTATTATTATTATTATTATTATTATTATTATTATTATTATTATAGTAGCCCCATGGCTTCTTTGGTGCTGAATGACAGCTAACAGCTGACTTCTGACAGTCAACATTTAGGTATATACCTACATTTTGACTGTCAGAAGTAACAGCTGTTAAACACATGTTTTTGCAGATCATATGGTTCGGCGTAGGGATACACAATTTGGTCTGATAGCTTTTCAAAGCTGTGAGCTGTCAGTCAGCACCAAAGAAACCATGGGGCTACTGTAAATAACTTGTCTTTAATCGTGGAAGTTGTTCATTATGACTCAGATGTGAGGACAACTTTGAGTTACTTATGCTCAGGTCAGATACAAGCTCCTTGGATTACATTATTATTTGTGTGGTCCCAAATTCCGAATGTGCACATAGTGTTAAACTTGTTAAAATATAATTAGAAAAAATTTACCAAACAAAAATGGCTAACCGGTCACTTACTAATTCATTTATTAAATAAATTAGATCGTTTTAATTCTAATGAAGATATCACTAATTACTGGAGACATTGATTGGTGGTAGTTTAAATTATTGTCTTTATGTAACTAATAAGTTGGTGGATAAACTAATGTTATGATCATAAAAACCTTCTGATAAAATTATTATCTTTAATTATTGGATGTTCTATTAAACGTTTCATACACTATATTTTTTTCCATGTTTCATTTTATTATCAAATTATTATTATATATATCTCGAATTATTCATTATTCTTTTTCTTTCATAAGCAATTTATTAATTCTTATATAGATTACATTGTTGAAACATACAAAACAAAACGGTAAAAAATTACTCAAACCCGTTTCTGTTTGGGTTCACGAAACCTAAATATTGTTTGTTTGTATGTGATTATTTTATTTCAAAACATCTAACAATAAATAACATGAATAATGACACGAAAAACATAAATGAACAACAAATAGAAACCTAAATATGTTATTTGAATTAAACTATATGTGTTATACATTCAAATTTGCTAAGATAAATTTCATTGGCTTTGATTACCATTTTATTGTGATTTCTAAGAGTCAATTAAATAAAGCCTCGAAAAATGTTGGTGTCTCCACTCATTACTAATTTAAAATATTTATCTCTACTCTACTCCAAAGCAAGTTAATAAAATAATATAACACATAAGCGTATAACCCGAACGGTTAGTAAGACGCGGTGCTAAAAAAAAATCAAAGAAAACCTTTGTGCGGAAGACATCTAGCGGGATTCGTTGATAGCTGCCCTAAGCAATCTTTATAGTGCTGCTACCTGGTAGCAAGAATAGTAAGGACAGATTAGTTCATCATAGTAACGGTAGGAGCGCATTGTATGTAATTGAGTATTTAGTCCGATTTAGATAGTAAAGAACTTTTGTGACATTTATTCACGTTACTTGAATAACTTTTATATATTACACTTGGAGTTAGTCATGTTATCTGCAGTTATAATTTTGATATAAGATCATACTATTAAACCCCATGAAATAACGATAATAAAGTGAAATATAATCAATGTTGACTGGATATATATATATATAAATCTGCATTTTCTAGAAGCTACTTCTACAAAAAATTTAGTATTTTTTTATCTTTTAAAAGACTCAAAGCATGCTACAGCATTTAGTTATATACATTAAGTATAGCTTGTGACTGTATATGTAAATTAATTGTCAATATCAATAATTATGAACATATTTCGGAAAAAATAAGTTTTAAAGGTTTATTTTTTACTCTAAAATAATTCCCCATAGGAATATAATTTTACAATAGTTTATAAAGCTACTAGGTTTAAGTTAATGTATTCTGTTGCTGCCGTTTTGTATGTCAGCCACACTGCGATTACTTTTATTTTGTTCTAAAATGCTGTTCGTAAAGTAGTAAAAGACACTATAGCCCTTTTCTACCCATCCTTTCCATTATTTCCCCACCACTTAAGCTAATGGATTAGGAATTGGGAAGGTTGAACTAGAGGAAGTGAACCCGCATTTGCGTGGAGGGAGAGTGGAGAGCCATTTAGTAAAAACCACCCCCTAGTTCATCCGACCGAGATTCGAACCTCGATCTCCCCGTCCTCAGCAGTCGAGCTCAACACGACTAGCGCGTTAGCCAACTACACTACCGAGGTGGGTGAATTTAAACAATGATCACCCAAATTTGCAGAGAAGGTGGTGAAAACCCATTTATGAAAAAATAAAGCTCGGCACACTTGACCAGGACTCGAACCCCGATATACACGACATTGATGGTCCAGTCTATTGCGAGAATGACACTCTAGACCATTCGAACCTTGAGGTTGGTAATTATTAACCAGTTTTATATAATGTTGGCTCAATATAATTAAGTGAATACTGTTGTAAATATTTAAATAACCTTTCATAAATACACATATTATATCCTCACATGACTTACAAAATAACCAGTCCCGTGGTGTAGTGAGTGGTCAGTGAACCTAGCTACGAGCCTAGGGACTCCGGGTTCGATTACCGGCTAGTACCTTGGGTATCTGATCCGTAAGGGGAATTACCCCACCGATCTCAAGGGTTTGGTTAGTAAGGTTTAAGTTAGGTGTTTCCACTGGTTCCAAACCGTCATAGTCTCTATCCCCCTCACACTCACTATCAATCACCCTCATCTTATCTCATCTCATCTCATCGGGTCGTGTAAAGAACGCCCACGGAAAGGATGTACGATTAGTACATTCGGGCGTCCCCTGGACAACGCTACACTAGTACTGGCTAATATCTCCATAAACTGGGCTTCGAGTGATGCAGCCCAGACGTGTAGTATTATAATTATTACTTACAAACTAACTTAACCTACACGCGTGTCTATAGATATCAAAATGTTAACTAATTTAATAACTACCATGCGTCTGCAAAAAAATAATCTATATATCTATATATATATATATAAATTGTAAACCTTGTTTGCAATCTAACCAAGATCCTTCTGTCTTGTGGTAAGCCTATTTAACCTTTTAGCCACAGGGACAGTATTTAACACTAGATTATTGGCCGGCTTATATTAATTAGAATATTATTTAGAATTTTCTCCTCCTTTTATCGAACCTGGATGGTTGCCAACAGATTTCTTTGCCACTTATTATTTCCCCGAGCACATCTGTTTCACCTTGAGAATCTAGTTGGGCAACTCTTGATAGCTCAAGGTATTTTCCATTGCTTCAGACTGTAATACAGACTTTTAAGATTATAAAGATAGTTTGCATTGGCGTGTTCTGAGAAAATGAATAGGTATGCTGTAGGCCTACTCTAAAAGCTGTAAGGAGGATTCGGAGGTCAAATACTCTTAAACGCCTTCGGCCAAGAAGGTAAAAAGATGATTCCCCTGTAAATATTTTCAAACATGAGTACCTCTAGTTTAGAACAATGGTTCTTACACATCTATGTTGTTTTTTTCGTAATCTTATGCTATCTTGGGAAATTTCGCGTCTCCCAACTCCCCTTGTTTCTCTTTATCGATTTATTGGTGACCTGGTGGTCTAGGGGTATATTGTTGTACTTCTGTGCTGGAGGTCCGGGGTTCAATCCTCGGTCTAGGCACAGATTTATCTGATTGACAATACCCTTCCTTCACCTCTGACAAGACATCTTGTGAATGTGAGGAATGCCAGGCCTCCACTGTGGTTCGGATTCCACGTTAAACGGTAGGTCCTCCATTTCATCTCACAATCGCCCTACCCTTACACATTAGCGTAAGTGAGTATAACCCGAATAATAATAATAATAATAATTTATCGACTTATTTATATCTTTTTTAAAAATATTTATATATATATTTTTTAATATCCACCTTCACAGCCTACTACAAATTCGGAATTTATAAATGTACACCAAAACTATGCACAAAACACACCAAGCTGTGGATATTAACATCCCCAAGATTGTTATGAGCACAATCCTGACTGAATAAAAGTGACACGCCCTCTCCTATTGGTCGAGTGTAATTAAAAGTACACACAGGTATCATTTTCATTTATTTGAAGTATTTAGAGAGTGCACTTTCTGGGCCGAGCCGCTATATCAGCACACGACTTATAAACTAAATTAAATTTAGAACAAACACACCACCCAAGCCCTCCGGCCGTTAATTCTTCAACGTGAGAGGGGAAATCCAAATTTAACCAATTATATTTTTTTCGGCCATGCCGGAAATCAAACCCGGAACCTTTAGCTAAATGGAGAGGCAAACTACCGACTGAGCTTAGGTGTCAGACTCACAGGTAGAAATACGCCAAGTAAAAAAACAACATAATAATAGTAAAATGAAGTATATGAGTCAAGCGTCCATCAGAACTTGGCGTCAGGAATAAGGTGAATGGTCCAACTCCCTGAAATAATATTCAAGGGCCTAGAACTATTTATTATTATTATTATTATTATTATTATTATTATTATTATTATTA
>CABFOV010004966.1:0-37699 GCA_902141375.1 Timema poppense | reverse complement strand
ATAGTGTGCCATCATATATATATCCCCGAGTATTACTACCTGTTCAATTTATACGAATTTATTATAATTACTCCAGTGGGGTAGGGTTGAGGAAGGAATATTTTTAGAGTTAGTCTATTCACACTGGCGTGGAAGGAGGTTGGGAAATCATTTAGGGTAAACCACCTTCGGTAGACCTTACCAGGATTCAATATCCGATCTCCCCGTCATCAGCAGGCCAGTTCAACATGATAGTGACGCCTTAGAACATTCGGCCACATAAGCGGGTAGATTAAGTTGATTTGCATTATTATAATTATGTTGGATTTTAAAAGTACCTAATCGCAAATCATTTTATCACTAGTGGGATAGGATAATTTCGGAGGCTGTATTATAACTTTCCTATCCATATCTCATTAGTTTAAATACGACCCGCTTCTGTGGTCGAATAATCTAAACTACTATCACTCCTTTAAAATGCGGGTGCACTACATTTAAATTATACCTTCCTAATCCCTACAATAGTAGTGTAATCGCATATAGAGATTTTTAGATAGCACTGCGTCTTACTTAGGGCTATACGCATATACACTAATTACTATAGTATGCGGAAGGTTCAATTCAGAGAAAGTGTACCCTCATTATCGTGAATGGGGAGTTTAAAACCATCTTGGAAAAGTCACCCTAAATACTCCTGACTGAGATTTGAACCCCGATTTTCACCTCATCAGCAGTGCAGGCTCCTGAGTGAGTGAGTGATGCCTTAGACCATGCAGCCATTGAAGCAGATTAATATGCTTAAACTCCGGACCAGTAGTAAGACGCGTAAAAGTGCTTTTTCCTATAGTTGTCTTTCTGAAATACAGTTTCACCCGTTTTTACCTTCTATCGACATCTCGGGGAGAAAGTATTGGGATAGTAAAAAAATATCTAACTTAAGATTTTGATAAATGTCGACGTTTCATGACTTCCTGAAACCAAAATGTGGTTTTCACAATGCCGTCTGTCATACATCTCTCTGCATCTTGGGCTATAGATGAAACTATTTTATCGATTTGGCTAAAGCTTGGTATCTGTGGTTTTCATATGGTCTCCCTGAGGGGTGTTTGGAATTAGATATCTAACCCTAGATTTAGGGGTAGTTTACTGAAGGACGAAAAGAGAAAAAAATCGATTTTCCCGAAATTCGCTCTGATGATTTCGATTAATTTTTTTTTATCTAGACACTGTTTATCATTTTAAACAAGATTACTATTCTCATTTTCTCATTAAAATGATTTTGAGCGTACCTAACATAGAATAAATTTTCCAATTTTCTCAACCTTTTGAGATACGAAATAACTTATCATTGTAAATTTGTAGTACTATTAAAGATAAGAATCTTTTATTTGAAATATATTTTTATAAAACCAAACATTTCTTAGCTATAATCAAATATATATATATATAAAATCAAATATACTTTTTAATTCAGGTCTTTGAGAATGAGTATAATTCTTATATGTTCTGTGGTAGACAAAGATGTTTCTCTTTTCTCAATTTTTCTGCAGCAGTGTTCCTAGTTCTCAATGCCACATAGTAAGTAAGTAACAGTGTGTAGTATTTAATTTATGATCTTTGATGTAGTGTTTCTACAACAATGTATACACCTATTAATTAATTTCACCAATCTTATGAGTTTTTTAGTAAATCTTTATTCTAAGATAAAAGCGGGAGAATGTCTGTGCGGTGCACCGGACCATTTATTTTACTTTGAAGTTCTCAAATATTTCCTCTCCCCGTCATCCCTGCCCGATCAAATCGAGTCCAGACAGAAACAGACAGAGCGAGTGACCCCGGCTCGTGGTAGCTTCCTCCCAGGGGAGGCCGGAAACGTCCTGCAACAATGAGAGTTGCCCGGAACCCACCAAGGCCACACTCTGCAGGCAGGCAGGTTGATCCTAGCGGTCATCTCATTTGTCCAGTGGTCCTCGGTGATTCCAGAGTGTGCGGTGATCGACGGCCGAGTCAGTGTTACCAACCCTTCTCACCATCATTACGAACAAGCCTAGCGAGGAGCGAGTCTTGTTATCTTGGTATCAGGGTAACATGCCCAGTTGAGTCTTGGGGATACAGGGATCAAAATGATAAGGAAACATTATTTACCCAGCATGGTGCAAGCAATCACGGTCCTTACTGTACTGAAAATGTTGACCAATGGTGAGTACCGGTACCTCTGAGTTGAATACCGTGGTGTAGGATGTTGCCACGATAGACGGACCTTGTTAAGACTGTCCCTAAGATTCTGTCCTTCCCTCTCAGATAAAAAGAAAACATATTTTAAGTCTCAAGCCAATGAATAAACTTTCCTGTGTTTAGATAGAGCGCGTTGTTATTCGATTAGGAATCGAGTGAAGAGAAAATTTCACACATAGCGCTTTAACCAGGTCCGTCTACCTAAGCTACGATTTGTGCCACGACAATGACCATTAATTTATCGCATAATCACATTTTGGAATTGTATTAAAAACGAATATTTGTGAGGTTTTATGTATTTTTTAAATTGATGATTTATAGATTCTATTTTATCAGGTTAATGCCAAAGTATTTATGCAAAGCCTTGCAAAAAATATTCAAACAATCCTTTTATAAAAATTAAAGTTTAAATTAACTCCGCCGAGATTTGAGAAAAAGAATAGGTAATACTTTTTACATAACGTTGAGGAATAAATTTCAAAAGCGTTATTGTTTTCTTTAGAGTATTATTTTCTAGATACTTAAATTTCTTTGTTTCAAATAATTTTCTTTATTGAACTGAAATATCACATATAGATGATACCTTAAATGCAAGTGTTACTTACAAATGGGGCAGATACGCGAAGAGTAATTAAGACGAAGATAGTTAATTCCATTTGTGAGGGAAGACAGCCCTAGTAGGCCCAGCCGGGAATTGAACTAAAACCCTGGACTTCCCAGGCACACCAATAGAACACATTGGCACTGATATAGCTCTGCCTGCTTGAGGACATTCTTATTTTCTAAGAAACCACATTTGTGTGAAAAGGTGCAATTTTATCAAAATGTAACGTACTTTTTATTTGAGTAGTTCTATTTTAAGTGTGTCTCTTAAATAAGCTGAGCTACTCAATGAAAGCCTATTTATCTGTTAGATTCTATTAGAGTTTCTTGCCTACGCTATAAGGGAACTGTGTGATTAGGTATGTGTGTATGTAAGTTTGTATGTATTGATTCCAATATTGTTTTATTTTTTATCACCATGACCTACTATCTGCGTATAACCCGAACGGGTAGTAAGACGCGGTGCTAATAATAATAATAAACTTACTATCCGCTGGGTTTATACCCACGTGTAAGGTACTAGTTACGCTAATGTGCTAGGGATGAGAAAGGTTGAATTAAGGGGAAGTGTACCCTCATTTACGTGGAGGAAGCTTAGAAAACCATTTATAAAAAAAAAATACTCTTAATAGATCCGACCAGCATTCGAAGACCGATTTCCCCTTCTTCGGCAGTCCAGTCAAATGTTAAACGAAACTGTATACAACTTTTATATTCATATCAAAAACAAAATACCAACGGAAAACCATTATTGTTTTATTTTCACCACGTCTTACTACCCATTCGGGCTATCAAAAACTAACTTCGCTAGTGGGTTAGGAATTACCAGGAAGAATTTAGAGGAGATGTACTCTTATTGGCGTGTAATGAGAGTGGGAAATCATTTAGGAAACATCACCTTTAGTGAATCTAGCCGTAACTCGAACCTTGATCTCCCCGTCACCGGCAAAACAGATAGAAGACCATGACACTTAATCCGCGTGCCCGCCGATGAGGATCAGTTGCGTGTTTGTTGTTTTAAACATAATTATTTCTCTATGAGAAAATGTACAAAAACCCCTTCTTGGTCTGAGATGTTGACAAAGTAGATGATGTGCTGTGCTTCAAGCAATGTCCGGCCACTCTGAAATACCTTGGTTTGAATCCTGGTAGGGTGGGAGATCGATTTTTCACCTGTGAAAACTATCGAAATTTATCTTTTTTGAAAACTACAATTTAGGAAAACTGCACACGATTAGGAATGTATTTGTTGTTAATTTAAATATACTTTATTGCAGTGAGTACCATCCCTTTTGAGTGCAAGGACCTCTTCTAAAACTAAAAAATCTAGGACTTTCATATGTTAAGATTTGCGATTTTGTCTAGTGAAAATATGTATAGTCATGAATTCACGAATTGTTAATATTTTCGCCTCTTTTAGCGAATAGCTTGTGGTGATTCTTAATAAAATCTCAAAATAGATATATACCGCTAGCTTTAAAAAATGGCGGTGTCCCAAATATTATAAGTTGGGAAAATTTAAGACATTAGAGTTTTAGTGTACGTGATCACTTTACAATAGTAGTCTTTATTTGACAAATTTAGTTATAATGTACATTAATAGTTAAATTTGAAAAATATTTCATCCTGTGAGATTAATTCAGGATAATTAGTGTCTTGGTCAAACTACTGAGTTATTGACACAGACTCGAAATTATATTCACTTAGTTTAAGCAACAATCCTTTAGATTGTAGTAACGAGAATTTTAAAATAAATTTTATAAAAACTATGAATTCATTCCTTTGTAGTAAAAACACCATTGCTATAAAGTATAATAAAACTGAAGGCTGATTATATAATCAAATGACCGAAATTTGTAAATCATTTATCATTTTTGTATTTAAAAAACACCTTTTTAAATTGATCTGTATTTACATGAGGACACTGTGATAATCTTTTGCAATCTTAAATAATTTTAAAAAATCGAATCTTTTTATGATAAATATTAGTAACAAATTGTGAACTTACAGTGCTCTAATCGATGTTTAATGGGATAAATTGTTTTAAGGATTAATTAAAATAATTTTAAATATTTTTGGGTATAAATCACAACTTGTAAAATCCAAAATACACAAATTAAAAACATAAAATAAAACGAGATTAAGCAATATTATAATTTCTGTTTAACCTAGTTTTGGTGAATATTACAAAATTATTTCATATAAAAAAATTAGTATTTTTTAATTGTCATCCATGAATGTTTAATTTAATCGCTTCGTATTTCGTGGATCCTTAAATATAGACTCTTAAGCTCGTAGTTTGGTATACTATCAGCTAGTCGTTTAGTAAGTGAACAGTCCCACATTAAAGATTATTGATTCCAAATATTCCTGAGACACTCTCAAGACTTAGACCTCTATACAAATAACACCAAATGAAAAATCTATAAAATGTTTAACGAACTATTAAAAATCCTTCAACAAACAGAAATGGACCTACTGTACAAGTTAAAGTGTCTATACAACATCTAGAGGACGTCACATTTGGAAATGTTTCTGTGAAAGATCCTTGAACAATGTTTTAACACAAATACAATTAGTATATAATACAATAAATAATCTAGATTGTTAGAATGTTTTAGTTTTGTGGACCGATTATTATTAACTTCTAAGATCAATTTTATAAACATCGTCATAATTATTTGAAATGTGGTGCACAGAAAATTCACCGTAAAGTTTCTTTTCCATACAAATAAAATAATGTTGCTTGGCTGAAAACACTGGTAACAAAAACGAACATTTACAAATAGTATTTGTATTAGTGGAATTTAAAAGATTATTTCATAATATTTCTTTGACATGGACAGTTAAAATTTCCTCCCATGGTTACATAACTTATTATTATTAAAGTTATTTAACGTGACCTTTTTTAATAATCTTTAATTATAGCTAATGCTTAATAATTATTATATAAAATACAAGACATCAGACCTTCTGTCGTGAATTTTTATATATATATATATATATTTATTTCGAGCTTATAAGAAAGATTACAGTCGTACCTATTTAAAATTATGTTTAAATATGATGTTCAAAAGGGAGTTTAAAATAATCATGCCGCTTATGATTCTAAGTTAATTTTTCCATATAGTACCTACATTCATTGGATACATAAAATATTTTCACTTAAATATCTTAATTTTTTTCATATTTAAAAGGTGAAAAATATAAAAATATGACTGTATCATCTACACTGTCGAAGTGTCTTTAGCTAGGTTCACAATTTGAAGCATTAATAGTTAAAAGCGCGCTAAATTATATTGCTTGAAAAGTTCTTGTCATCAGTATATTTAGATAGTTTGGGATTCAAATGAAGAAAGCAATATAATATATAGAGTGTTGTTGTCACTGTTGCAAGTTAAATAGCTCTGATGATTAAAGTAATAAGCTATTGATCTATTAATAGCTAATGCATAATTAGCGCCTTCTTTCTTAAAGTCAAAGCATACCCAAAACTGGTGTTTTTTCCCCGTTCAGAGCGAGTGATAAAATTCAAAAATGTATTTATTTAGTGCATAATCATAGACTCGTAGTCCGCATAGTTTTCGAATGATTGTTTCAGACACATATTAAAGCGAAATGTCTACTTTTTGATGAGTGAAAAGTAACTAACCGACTTCCAATAGTTAAGCCATAAAGAGAGAATGAAAAACAACTTTAGAGGAAAATATCTGTTCAGTGAACTGGCAGGGATTAGAACCATCCATAGGCCTATACTCGTATTTCAAACAGTTGGGTATATGTACACGTTATTTATATAAATATATATGTGAGAATATTGTATATATTAACTTTATAATATTGAAATTACCCACTTCGGTGGCCGCATAGTCTAAGGTATCACTCTTGTGTTAAAATAAACTGCCGACGACAGGGAGATCTAGGTTAGAATGTTGGTCGGGTGTGCTGAGGTTTTCCTAAATGGTTTTCCACTCTCCATACACGCAAATGTGGATACATTTCTTCTAAATATAACCTTCCAAATCCCTAAAACCATTAACGTGATTCGTACATAAGTGTGGAGCCCAAAAGGGTAGTTAAACGTGGTGTTAAAAAAAAAACTATATACTTTGATAGTTACCCTTTGGATTAATAATGTTTTATTTATCAATACCATGTCTTACTACCCCCTTGGGATGTACAAATTGTATTTACACTAACGGTGTATTCATATTTGTGTGGACGTAGAAGGAAAACTATAAAGAAAAAAAATCACCCTAAGTACACCTGACCTGGTTTCGAGCTCAGACCTCTCAATCACGGGCAAACACGCATAGATGATCCTGATGTTTAGTACGTGTGTTCACGTATGCTGGTCAGTATCACACTTACATTGTCTGAATGGAATATGATGCTACCTTATAAGATACAGCATAGAGGATTAAGAGGGTGAGGTTAATGGAAATTCGTCATCATTTGTTTTGAGAGACAATAGAACATCACTACTGGGGAGTGAGGGAACACTCCTTGAGTACCCATTTGGGATTTAGAGGCATATTCGTTTTAGAATCTATATTATGAGGTCAGCCACTCCCCCATTCAACCAGAACTGCTTGTTATTCTTATACTGACCGGGAAGACGGGTTGACTACCAAAAATCTACGAGTATATAATAAAAGACATGTCGTTTCTGTTTGTTTCTCCAAAGCTTTTTTTTTTCAAACTTTCCTATGAGTTATAAAGCTGAAACCTCGCAAAGTGATCACATAAATGTTTTATCTACCCTCAAAATTCTTAAAACTGACATTATTTTATAACAATGGAAATTGTTAAAAATAATGAAAAAGGAAAAATAAACTAGTAAGTGTAAATTTATTGAAGAAAATCCCCATAGAGAAAGTGAAAAATGTGAGAATAATCCAATAAACAAAGGTGACATATTCTTTCTTCTATATTACAAATAGTCAAACTCAACTTTAAACACAAATTGTAACACTAATTGAGTAATTTTCTGCATTGTTGCCTTTATCAAACAAAAAAAGAAGAGGGAATACACTTTACACAAAAAGTGAATTATTACATTTGAATTAAACAATTTCTTTTTTAATTCAAAATGGAGTAATTCAGTGTTTATTTATTTTGTTTGTTAAAGGCAACAATGCCAAAATAATATTTATGTTATATGGTTATTTATGTAATAAAATTAATGTTTTCATAAATTGAATAATATTATTATTCAACTTATGAAAACATTAATTTATCTATAAATGTGTGTTTGACTATTTATACTATAGAACTCAGAAGAAAGGAAGAAGATGTCACCTTTGTGCTTTAGATTCTTCCCACATTTTCCCTATTTCCTTAGGTAGGCTTTTCTTCATTAAATCTACACGTCTTGTTAGTTAATTTTTCCCTTTTCTTTATTTTTAGCAATTTCCATTATTACAAAATTAATTAGCCTTTGGACCACCTTATTCTTTAACATAAAATCGAAATTAGTTATTCACATTATGATTATCTCATATTTTTTATTACTGATACATTTTTTCCATCATCAAAATCAATTAAGTCCAGTATGAGGTCACTTTTCCTTCTAGAATATTCTATACATTTAGTCCTACTAATATTATTGTCCATGTCATAGACAGACATTCCCCTTCTTTTGTCCTCAACTCTTATGTTGGTTGGCAGCAGCTACAGTAGCCCCATGGCTTCTTTGGTGCTGACTGACAGCTCACAGATGTACTTCTGACAGTCAACATTTAGGTATATACCTAAATTTTGACTGTCAAAAGTGACAGCTGCTAAACACATGTTTTTGCAGATAGTCTGGTTCGGAGTAGGGATACGTAATTTGGTCTGGTAACTTTTTAAATCTGTCTGAAGTCAGCTGTGAGCTGTTAGTCCTACTCAGTCACTGAGCTAATTTAGGGGATTTTTTTAGCACCACGTCTTACTATCCGTTCGGATTTACGCTTAAGGGCTAATTACGTTAGTGGTTTTTAGGGATTAGGAAGGCTATATATTTAGAGAAAGTGTACCCGCATTTGCGTGACGGGAGAGTGGAAAACCATTTTATTAAACCACCCTAAGTATACACCTGACCGAGATTCAAACCCCGATCTTCCAGTAATCGGTAGTCTGGTCTTCTGCGAGAATAGCGCGTTAGACCATGCAGCCACCGACGCATGTGGATAGTCTTAGTATATATATTTATATAATTTTTTTAACATATCGATTGTTTTGAAAGTTTAGTGCAAGGATTAGTAACTACTTGATTGAAGAATCAAGGATTATAATAATTAATGTGCAAATCAAAGTAACGACCAGTAAGTGACAAAATGTGAGTTGTTATTTTTAACAATATCCTTAAAAAACACTTTAGTGTGAAGGTAAAAGTGACAAAATGATCAATGATAAACTTAGACATGGTCACTTTTACCAGAAAGATAAAGTTATTTCCATGCTATTACAAATTATAGGACCTTATTTTAAATTCTATAACAGTTGGTGAAACTAAGTGGTAGTTTAGCTAACTTAGTATTTAACACATTGGTTTTATCACTTACTCGCACTTTACGGAACTCTATTTTAGCTCTGTTTTATTAAATGTGAGTGATAAAATGTAGATTTAAATTTAGAAATAAAGGAATTAAAATGTCTAATAGGTTTTAAGGGCTAGTGAAATATCAAATTTCAATACTATAGGTTAGTTCAGAAAATTTTCAATTAGCTTTATTAGCACCGCATCATTCTACACGTTTTGGTTGTACACGTATATACTAATTACTCTAATGTGTTATAGATCAGAAAGGTTGCATTTAAAGAAATGTACCTATATTTGCGTGGAGGGAGGGTGGGGAAACTATTTAAGAAAAAATCTCAATATACTTGACCAGGATTAGAACTCCGACCTCCCAATCATCATCAGTCTAGTCTCTTGTGAGAGTGACGCCTTAGACTACTTGGCCACTGAAGCATGTTTTTTTCCCTTCTAAATGACAAAATGGTAAAATTATTTGTTCTAATGGGGAACCGGCAAGGTGTAGATATTAAAAGACAAACCTAGATTTTTTCGTAGCAAGCCAAACTGGGGTATAGTCTTACAAGCAAATTCGGGTATATCTACTCTAAATTCTACCTTTCTCATCCCCACTTCCCTTGAGGGCTAGCCCGGAGGAGTGATAAGACGCACTGTACAAAAAAACTACAAAAAATAAAAGTAATTTGGTTTCCTCTGCCGCATGCGACCTTGCTACAAAAGTTGGTTGTTGCCACGTGTTGCCTACCTCCCCGCCGGCAGTAGGTTCAGAGGCAACAAAACCATGCGACTAAGCGTATTGTTCGTTGTATTCCGTGCCCATATTTTCAAGTTTTTTTTTAATTTCTAGCGCATAGTTTCAGTGTTTCGAGATGGATTGCTCAAATGAGAAAAAACTGAAGTTTATTGAAGAGTATAGGAGTCATGATATACTTTGGGCTTACCGATTAATTGATTATAAAAACAACAAAAAGAAGATGAATATTTTCTAAAATTGTCGGAGAGCTATGAATAGTATATTGCAAATTAATATCCATATGAAAAAATCTCAAGTAATTGAATCACATGTTGTAATAAGTTAATTTATCAGATTAGAATGAAATATTACAACCATTTGGTCAATACATTGTGTAAAAGTAAAATTAGAATGAGTTTCAACTTGCTTTCATGGCTGCATATTAATTGTAACTTGAGTGCTATTCATAGTAAGTAAACATTATATGTGAATTATTCAAAGATAGGTAGAATTAATGTAATATCTTATTAGAGTATTCAAGATAATTAATTCAATAACTAAATAAGCATTATTAGAACGAATGTGACGTCCCAAATTTAAAGAATAAAATAAATAATCTTTGTGCCCAATTCAACCGCGAACACAAAGGCCAGACAAAAACTACAACTGGAAAATCGTAACTAAGTTGTTATACGAAATCTTGTTGGGATGAATGTCGTCCTACAAAAACATGTCTGTTACACCACCTTCTTCGCCTCCTCCGAGTCTTTACCTCTTCAACAAGAATAAAATAAGCCGCAAACGCAATCGTCTTTCTCGATGACATCTTTCTAGCAGACTGGCGATTGGAAACAGAGGCAATTTTGTTGCTTTGGTGTAGATCCTTTGTAGCATGCTACAGCAATAGCAAGGAGCTGTGTTCGCTGACATACAACATTGAGTCAACATGTTGCATGCTACATGTTGCCTCTTGTTGCCTTGGTGTAAGGCCGCCTTAAGGTACAACCTGAACGGATAGTAAGACGTGGTGTTAAAAAAAATTGGGTGGCAATTTCATTTATTCGTTCCTTTTGCTACCTCAAAGTTTTAACGAAAAGTTCGTGATGATTTGTTCAAATAATAATATTATTTATTACTTTTATATTTTCTTGTTGTAAATGTCTAGTAAATAAGTTGATGTAATTATTTGAGTTATTTAATAGTTTGTGATATTACTTTTTATAGCTATATTTTATTAATAGTATTGAATACTTTTTAAAATTATTTTAGATATTGTGTCAGTTAATCGAAGTTATTACAATCATAATTCATTTCTAAATGACCATTATTATTATTATTATTATTATTATTATTATTATTATTATTATTATTATTTTGTAGTTTATGCCAGAACTAACCTCAACAAATATTAGCAGCAGTCACTTCATTTTAATATATTGTTTTCGCAATAATTTGATGAATATTAGAAAAATAATGTAATTAAGTATTTTCGATAAAACTGAATCTAATTGCGTGGATTTTACGTCTTATAATTTAAAAAAAGTATGTGAATCTGATATTTATGTCTGCGTCGTTAGTGACAATGTCATTGTGGAAGGATGGCTATTCCTCCCTACCCCCCGTAGTGGTTTTCCAAGCCCCCTATCTTGGCGCCAGGATTAATGCGTCCTTCCTGAGTCTATTTTTTCCCCTTCTTTACTCAGCCACTAGTCTAGTCCATAGCTGTCATTGTCTGAAGTGTTCCTCGTGAATACTTGTGCGTTTGTGTGAAGATGGAAGCTAACCAGATGTTCGGCACCAAACCGTCTTGATGGACTCTTAAGTTCTGTTTTCAACTGTTGGAATCGATAAGAAATCTAGCGAGTACCTCTCAACCGCTGTCATGAGAGATGTACTCTATTGAGCTCGAACTAAGAGTGATGCATGTCGGGAGACAGAGATCCACGACCCAAACTTCCCATGCCTGTCAAAACAGTCGTGCAATAACTCGTCAGTGCAAGTGGAGGTAAAACGTTGGTTCCTGGAGACAGCCGTCTGTCTGACTGGGCAGCCCTGCGCACCAATGCACTTGGAAACATTTTGTTTGTTTTATATAGGTATTACTAAAGTTTGGTTTATAGTAAAACAAACATACAGTAGCCCCGTGGCTTCTTTGGTGGGGACTGACAGCTTCACAGCTGACTTCTGACAGTCAACATTTAGGTATATACCTAAATTTTGACTGTCAGAAGTGACAGCTGCTAAACACATGGTTCGGCGTAGGGATTCATTATTTGGTCTGGTAACTTTTCAAAGCCATCAGCTGTGAGCTGTCAGTCAGCACCAAAGAAGCCATGGGGCTACTGTAGATATCGCGTGCGTTCGGGTGGTATTACATTGTCACACTCCTTTTATAAAAGTTATTTGATAAAATAAATAATTATGATGAGATTTTGACAATCCATCAAAGATATTTAAAAAAAAATATTTTTTTAAGCTTTAACCAGTATTTCTGTGAACAGTAGACCTCGCTCCCTCCATATTAATATCTTTAATACAGCTTCACTAGTAGTTCTGTGAGCAGTAAACCTTACTCCCTCCATGTTCTTATTGTTACTAAAGTCTTAAACTTTCTCTTTGGATTTAAAGTTGAATATATCCTATAGTTTCTTCTTGGTTTGAAGTCGATATTATTCGTTGATGATCAAGCTAGAAAACAAATAAATACTACATTAAATAGTACTGTACATTATATTCTTAATGGATATTTTTATTTTTCATGCGGCTTAAGACGTCAGTCTCACAATGCCAAAAATTTAAAAAAATATATACCTGAAGTACTTGATTGATTGCTTAATATTATAAATTCAATTTACTTGAAATGAGATACTGAGCTAAAAACCTTTTTGAGTGGCCACCATCTTGTGCATATATTGTTCAACCTAGGTTCAAATAATGTCCCTACAAAATGCCATTAAAATTTGTCCACGCATTTGACAATTGTAACGGATAAAACTTCTTGCGAAACAGACAGCTGAAATACTAAATGTTCAAGTTGAGACAGAATCTAGCCTCGCTCGGTCAGTAAAATTATCACCTTGTAGCACATGCTCTAGGGGCTTTATCAAGGAAGATGGTGAGAACTAAGTTCAACCTATACATGCAAAGCAGTTGAAAATGTAGCTGTCCACTATGAAAACACGAATTTCACACTAAGGTTATAGCACAGTTTTAATTTTTTTTCTTTTAATAAATAAAGCAACTTTGATGACAATATTTTTATTCAAAGTTTCATGGTCTAGTCGTAAATACTTTTGACATTACTGGAGTCCTTTTTTTAAAATCAAATATATTGTACAAACTTTCAATAAAAAGTTATTTAATGTAATAAGTAATAACACAGTTACGGTAAAGTCGAGTTTCAAATATCAGACTAATTTTACTGGTAGTGGTATTCCACTGGGGTTTCCCCATTCCCTTTCTACACTAATGTGAATGCAGTTCCTCTAAAAATATCTATTCATCCATAACTCTTAGATTAAGTCGTTAATAACCGTGGTCTTACACGTAAAAATAAGAAAAATAGTGAAAGTAACGCTATCATGTACAGGTACACTTCATTTACCTTAAAAAGTAGCAATCGTGCCTTGATGGCTTATAGGGTCTCAACATGATCAGACTGTCGGTCTTAAGACTGACAATCTGACTGTCAGTATGCATCAGTACGAAACCCTACACGGCCAGTCTTCACGTCATTATTTTTATCAGTCTCAGCTCCTGCGTGCAACAACATGGATGATAATAAAAAGTCGTGGGCAGTCTATGTTTGCTACTGAGACTGAAGGAAGTACTGACGAGCACGCTCATGGTCAGTACTACTGTCAGTCTTTCCCACAACTTGCAAGACTGATGGTGAGACTGATGTGATCAGAAAATTCTGATCACATCAGTATTTTAGTCAGTCCGGCGATCAGTGCATCAGTACTGCCCCTACACGATCAGTCAGACTGGAAGTATTAATTATTAGTTTATTAATACTGACAGTCTGACTGATCGTGTAGGGGCCTTATTACACTATGGCCTTGTCTTATAAGCTATACCATAGTGGAACCATACAAGGTAAGCTTGCTACCTTACAGGGTAAAAGAAGGGTTTCTAACTTTCTAAGACACATATTTTCCTGCTGAACATACATGCATTTTTATTTTACATTTTCATGGAAATACCTATTAGCGAATTGATTAAATGGCTATTTTCTATAAATACACTCCCTTTATCCTGAAAGGTTACAAACCTACCTTGCACGTTTCCACAATGGCGCAGCTCAGGGATCGGCAATATTTTTTGGGGCCTGATCGATTTATAAATTTATCAAAGTTCTCGAGATCACATATAGTTTATAAAATATACTTTATAAGCCTTGCTTGACCTATAAACCTACTAAAGATTCAGAGATCATCCTTAGTTTCCTCACTCTACTTATGCTTCTTTTTCTGTCAATACATCTTATGTCTGAACCTCTTTATCAAAATTTCTCAATTATATATGTTTCCCACACTTATATAAAAAAATAGAGTAAATCAAATATTTATTTTCACATTAAACTAGTTCATTCACTTATAAAATTACGGATTTTGACCTATCAATATTATTTTGGTCACACATAAATATTATTTAAAAGTACTTTGTTATATTTGAGAGTTTAGAAGACTTAACGATTGTCTTTTAACGAAGACGTAGTTTTCTTAAGTGATTGACTGAAAATTACCGAAGGATCTAGCAGTCGATCAAAATCGATTATTTGCAGACTTTTAGCGTACCTTAGAAGATAGGGTCATAATGTAATCCGTTAAGGTAAGACTGCCTTTCGGGGTGAAATGAAGTGTACATCGATCCATATCAAGCTACCACACGTAAACAATACTCTAATTCAGGCTGGTTAAACTCTTTTGAACAAAAGGGTGACATTTAAAATTGAAAGTAGGTCTACGGAGACGGCCAGACTGGGCGCACGAGTGACTAAAAGCTAAAATAGAACACATTGGTTGTAATGAGAGGTGGCCAGATTGTAGCGAGCGAGCGAGCGACTAAAAGATGCAATATATATATAACACATTGGTTGTAATGAGAGGTGGCCAGATTGTAGCGAGCGAGCGACTAAAAGATGCAATATATATATATATATAACACATTGGTTGTAATGAGAGGTGGCCAGATTGTAGCGAGCTAGCGACTAAAAGATGCGATATATATATATATATATATATATAACACATTGGTTGTAATGAGAGGTGACCAGACTGGAGCGAGCCTCGAGCGTGCGCTTGAAAGTTAGAACTGGTTCTATTTTTCAAGCGCACGCGCTCGAGCCGGAACAGTCTAGTTTACAGGTGCTAGGCAATATTATTGTATGTTGGTTCATTGAGTGCTGGGAAACTTCTCATTTTGACATGATAGTAGACTTTTTTTATAATTATCGATAGGCTTAGCACACTTGCTACCAACGGCCTATATTAATGGGTAAGACCATAAACCATACCTATATATATATATATATATATATATGTAAAACTTATATGCTAAAATGCTTAAATAGTATAGTCAAAGTAGGCCTTTACAAATAAGAATCACCATTAACACGGATAGAGGATGGGAAAACCACAACAATAAATCACTTGTCAAAAACCACCCTCAGTTCATTGAGCCAGGATTCAAACCTTTGCCTCCTCGTCAACAGCTATCGAGATCTAGCTGCTAATCACTCGCTCGCCAGTTTATCCATGCAGTCGCTCAGTCGCTCGCTCACACGCTTGTCAGTCTGGCTGAACCCTTATTGAGGAGATCGAATTTCAGATAATCCAATATTGACACCATCTTTAAGGTTTAAAAAAAAATAATTTAAAACTCTTGAAGTTAAAAAAAACTTAAGATTAAAAAAAATCATAAGAGTCACCTTCTCCAAACCCCCCTCCCACCTGAAATTGGAAACTTCTTCTTGCAGCGATGGTGAGTGTGTCAGGCTTTAGGTCTTTGTCGACGTAACTTTTATGATTGATGGCAAATATTTGCCCGTAAGCCGTCTACTGAAAGTGTTTTTTCCTAGATTGTTTCCCACTCTCCTTTCACGCAAATGCTTCCCTCCTTATCTTTACCCCCATTAGAGTAAAAATAAAACATAATATGTGCTTCCAAACTTTGCACATATTTGGGGCGCAAATTAAACAATTGTTGTTAATTGATCTCTGGTTATAAAAAGAGTAAACATTACGCACAACACTCTCGCTTCCTATATTTTCCCGAATAACTCACAGTTTCCAAATCTTATATTAAAAAAAAATATTCTAAGACGTTTATAAAAAAATAATAATTGGGCGGAATTGTATGCTCATTTGAGGTATTTACGGTGTACTTTCTGACCCGACTGATTATATCAGCACACGAGAATTTCTATGAGGGAGAGGGAAAGGATCTACCCATTTTACCGAGAAAGGTATCTTAACATACCTTCCAGTGTTCTTTTACACACCACAATCGACATGAGACCGACGGCCTTACTTACCTTCCGAAAAAAGTTGTTCTACAGCTTTTTATCGCTAAAGAAAAATCCGTTGACAACGGCTGGGTTTTAACCTACAAACATCGGGTCCTGAGGCGAGCGCTTTACCCCAAAACCACTGGGGTCAACCATTGTATGTTGATTCATCAAAACGTCCTTGGACTGCACATAATCATGGCTTGAGCTGCAAATTTGGCGTCATGTCTGCTCTAATGAGCCACATGGTTCTAAATTATGCTGTAGACTTTTTTTTTACAACAGAGTCTCTTATTTTCCTTAATTTATTTTCGGGACTATTATCTTTTTTTCCAGTCAAAATGTTCCAGAAAGGGTGGATCACTTGAGACCACTTGAGTTCGACCGCCCCACATGTCTGTGAACTTGGGGAAGTCCATAGAGGTCTCAAATGGTATATTTGATTGTAAGTGGTCCCCCTCTTCCTCCTCACCCTCAAGTCTTGTCATTAAAACCACTTTAAGTAGTCCAGGATACATTTTTAGACAGTATTTTAAATATTACCTACTCTGGTGACCAGTTAGACAATTCTCATGAAAGGGTACGCGCACAGTGAACGCTGGTTCCTGCTTGCTGGTAGCCAGCGCCGACGGCGCCAGTTTCAGGCGCTGGTTAACGCTAGTAACGCTCTCACAGTATAAGTTGGAAGCTTGTGAGTTAAAGTGTAGGTTTCATACAAATATGAGCTCCTCTGAGGATGGATTATTTTTTATGGATAACGTTGTTCTCAAAGTTTTGGATATTAAAAAAGTGGGTATTCACGACATAAATAAAGGTAGAAAAATGTATGGGGAGTACCACCATCTTTTTACAAAACTTAAAGACAATAGTGATAGGTTTTTTAAATACTTAAGAATAACGAAATTAATAAGTCAATTTAATTTACTTCCCTTTCCGCCATATTAAATTCAAACACTTAAATTTAGTTTATAAAATACCATATTTAAAAACAAAGAACTTAATAAAGATCAATTATTTACGTTCAACACAGAACATGACATACGTCAAAAAGCCAAACAGCAATGCCTGCTAGCGGTAATACCCAAAACATTCCTGATAGCGGATGAGCGCAGAACTACCTGCGCACAGGCATACGCTCAAGCGTTTACTATGCGACGTGTAACTAAATACAACATATTTCTCCTAGCAGGTTTGTGCTTGTCGGCGCTTGCAACCAGCAAGCAGGTAACTAGCGTTCACTGTGCGCGTACCCTTAGACAAGACTGCCGAAGATGGGGATATTGGGTTTCAATCCCGGATGGGTGAACTAGTGTGGTTTTCCCTATTCCATCCACGCAAATGAGGGTGCACTTCCTCTAAATTAAACCTTCCTAATCCAAAACACATTAATGTAATTCGTATATACGCACATAACCCGAACGGGTAATAAGAAGAAGTGCTAATATATATATATATATATTAAGTAAGTTTTAATAATAAGTACGATGGCTTAGCTCAGTCGGTAGCTTGTCTGTATACTGAGTTAAAAGTCCCTAGTTAGATTCCCGGCATGGTCAAAAAATGTATCACCTGTGAAATGTACGTGTCTCTTTTAACAGCGATGAATTAACGGCAGGGGGCTGGATGTTGTGTCTTTTCTAGATATACGTTAGTTTATAGATCGTGTGATGATATAAACAGTTGGTTTAGAAAGTGCACCCTGAAATATATACTTCTATATATAGAAATATATATATATTCTAATATCCAGAATTAAATCGGCCACATTTCAGTATCAACTATCAGATACCTCGAAATGTTATAGATTATTAGATTTGCAACTTATTTTGCCCTTGATTCACGACCAAAGGGTAAAACTCATAAATCTATTTTATTTTTATTTAAATTTAAGAAGCTTGTCAATTTGATAATAAATACATGCTCTTTCTCCTTGAAAAAACTAAATAGTAAAAATGTATTTACCGGTAGTCACGTCTAAGATGTTAGTCTCACCATAGATTGGATTATCTGTGACGTAGAGGTTGAGATACACATCTCAACTAAGTGAATTAGGGGTGGGTTTTTCCTTTTCTCTTTCACACTAATTAAAGTGCATTTACTATAAATATACCATCCTCATCCCAATCACTTCTTATTAAGCTGTTAATTGCCATGGTGTTAAATTAAACGTAATAATACAAAATAAACAGCAATATTGAGAAACATTATTTTAGAGAAATCCTTCGTTTGCGCAGTTTATGGTTTTATTGTAACTTGGGTAATGGAATAGTTTTAAATTAACGTGGATCTTAGACGCTCTTAAAATAAACAATTAAAAAGAGTTTGGTTCTCAACAATTTTAGAAAAAAACAAGCTAGTCGTTTGAGATTAGAGAGGCTTCCTGCGTTTAGGATTACATTTCTAAAGCATATCCTATTAGACTAAATAAACCTTCTTTAAGATTTGTGTGTCAACATTTTTTTAATGACTCGGGATTTTCATATAGAAAAAAAAAAATTAAGTTGAAATCGGCCAATTTTTATCTAAATGTTTATCCAAAATTTATTAAAAATTCAAACAAAATACCCACACAATTATTGAAAAAAATTCCCTGTTCATGCACATCGGCATCAAGTCGCAACCACCATATTGTCGTTTGTCAGCAGGAGATAAAAAAATGTCCATCTATTTACGTTTACATAGTTAAGATTGCTTGCGTTCAGGCCATCAAAAAATATATATATAGGTGCACTAATTTATTCATTTAAAGCAATTAGTTATTTGGACAAGGATAACAGTTCATTAAACTATATGGTGAAATATGTTGCATTTTAAAGTATTTAATTATTATGTGTTCTGTCTTACGACAGGTCCATTCTTTTTTTTCACTGAAACTTAAACCGCAAATGTACTCTGCCCCCTCCTTCACCTCCCAGAATTTTATTTTTTCCTTCAAGTTATAGCTATAATTACATAACCATAAACAATCTTACTGATTTTTATTCCATTTAATTTTTATGTGTAAGTTTAACATGACTTTTATAATGTAGTCATATTGATTGAAGTTATGTACCACGACATTTCATTGTAGATAGTTTTCGCTAANAAACGTCTTGCGAGACGCATCCGACAAGTGGGTGTGACTGATTGTAGACAAACTCCGATCAATATATTATTGGATCGTTGAAGGTATGGCCACAGATTATCACGACAAAATGAATTCAAAACTTTTTCTAGGAAATGAAATCTTGCTAGACTTTCTAGAGGTTTACTCGTCAAAGGCTACACAAATTTTATGGCTTTTGAGATTTTTGTGTTTAATTTTAGGCAAAACGTATATTCTCCCCCCTCACAAAACGTTGAGAACTTTAAAACGACCCCTCAAACAGTTCTGAGAACTCGCTAAGAAAATTAAGTTTTCGTTGCTATATACCATTTTTGGCGACATCCTGGGCCACTAAACTTTAAAATTAGTAGTCGTTTGTCAAAATCAGTTTAGACGTTTTCTCGTAATAATTTTACTTACCGGAAATAGATTTGTCAAAAATATATTAGATTATATATATCCATAAATATATTTATATATTAAACTATGTATATAACTATATATATATATATAAATTAATTGCCACAATTTTTTTCATAGAATTTTGTAACACTGAGCTATAATTAATTTTTAATGATAAATTATTAATCATCATGTCTAGATTAACAAAAATGTTTGCCTTGGTGAAACTCTCTCATGATCACCTTTTCCGAGCAACTCCATTGTTTAGTTTCATTACCGGTTTGAGTGCCTTGGAGCTAGGCAGCCAGTTGTGCAGTGTTGCAAAATAATAATAATAATAATACTTAGCGCCTCGTCTTACTACACGTTCGAGTTATACACTTAACTACTAATTACGCTAATATATTGGGAATTGGGAAAGTTGTATATATATAGAGGAAGTGAGCCCGCAATTGCGTGTCGGGAGAGTGGGAGAGTGGAAAACCCTTTAGGAATCCTTCACCACCCCCAGTTCACCCGAACGAGATTATAATCTCAATCTTCTCTTCCTCGGCAGTCTAGCTCAACACGAAACCTACGCGTTAGCCAACTACGCCACCAAGGTGGGTAGTGTTGCAAGATGAAGCGAGGGTACGGATGTGGTAACGAAAGAAAATTATCGATACTGTACTCATTAAAAGTATTGGAAGAAAAATATCAATACCGTAATAGTATCGAAGTAAAAGTATCGATAACAGTAGGTATCGGTATCGATTTTTTTTTACATTATTCATTTTTGCTATTCAACCTCTTAAAACAACTTCCATAAGTACTCACTTCTGAGAGGTGCCATTTTTTTAACTACATTAGTCTTTTATATACTTTATTATGATATATTATTAACTATTGACAAACAATAGAAAAATTGACTCCCTGTCCTGCTCAGTCTGTTTAAAAAACGCACATAAACTTTTCTGCATCGGCTGAGCTTCTTTTGTTTATTTTGTTAGGAGCGTGCTCATTGATAATGGAATGGGTAGTAGTCTGGTCGCCATTCGTACCCTCAGGCGGCAGCTGTATTGATAAACAAAGATGAAAGAACAGCTGTTATGATGAGCTAAAAGAGATTGAATGCTAGAATTGCAGAAAATGAATGAGAATTGAGAAATAATGTTATTTATTCTTCCTCCACAGTCCACCCTACTAAACATTATTTTAGTTCGAGCATGAGTGAAGATAACAAAAAAGTTGTTTCGTTCGATAACGGAATGTCAGTACTAATATCAGTAAAAGTATCCAAAGGAAAATATTGATATTAGTAAAGTATAGATACGTATTTCACATCCCTAGGCGAGGGTAGAAACACCCATTTAATCAGTGAAGGGGGATGATATTAACAAGAATGTGTTCAGAGGTTAAACATCTTAGTTCAACAAAACATTAGACAGGGATTTGTATTTTTAATTCATGATGTTTCTGATATTTTACATAAAAGCATTTTAAAACCTAGTACTAGTGATCACTTTCGGTAAAAAGTCGTTCATATATTTCCTGCCTATTTTTTTCTAAGGAATCACTTCCCTGCGGGTCTGAGACCAATAACGACTCACTCTGTATATATTACTAACACATTTGTAGATTTACTTCACTTTACTCAAATCATCTTAGTTAACTGTAGCAGTTATTTCTCACAGCGAATAAATATTTGGTTGAAGAGGAACTGGTGTTAAAAGTCCAATTTTCAAAGGAAGGATCTTTACTGACAGCTAAAAAAAAATCAATAGATTTGCTTTTATGTATTCATACGCTTGGACATGTTTTGCAACTGTAGTATTGATAGATATTATTAATACCTATAAACTAACACAGATAATATATTTAATACTATGAGAAATAATGTACGGTAGTGAGAATTAACCTGTTTCTAATAAAATAGTTACGTAATCTTAGCTTGTCAAATTTGATAACAACGTCCTATAATGTAATGGACTAATTAACAAGGGGAACTAAAAATTAGATTCTTGAGAACTGTAAAGTTTAAATTGATTAAATAAGATAAATTATGTATTTATTTTATTTGATCAATTTAAATTTATTTTAAGCTAAATATCACTTCTTACTATCTATTATAATTATGGATTAATTATTCTTTTACCTAAGCTTATAAAATTTATCTAAAAACTTATAATACCTGTATGGTAAAATTTTATCAATGTTAACGGCAAAAAAATGTTTATGTTATCTAAAACGTTTTACCTGTGAAAATGGTACTTTACTAATAAACCCTTTATTTAGTTGACTAAGGGTTGAGTATTCAAGTTGTTGATAACGGGTACTTGTATTATTCACCTTCATTATCCTGTTAGATAAGCTTATAGATCGTAAGCAATTGATAATTAATACTGGAAAAATTCATCTTCATTATCCCGTTCCCTTATTATGTTGTACTGTGATACATTTTGTGAATGTGTGTAATGTCAGGCCTCCACCGTGGGTCGTATTCCACGTTAAACTGTAGGTCCTTCATTTCATCTCACAATAACCCTACCATTACACATTAGCGTGAGTATAACCCGAACGGGTTATATATATAAACATGCCGTTCCCTTACGGGGTAGGCGAGAAACTATGCATATAGCTCAAAAAATAACATTTCTGACTCCGTACTTAATCCATTCTCACTAACTTTCTCCAAACTTTCCTCTCCTTATATATTCCCCTCGCTTCAACAACATCCATACACCGAGTCATACTCGTATATGCTCTTTTATTCTTAAAAAAATTGTATGTTTCTCTTTTTCACACATTCGTCTACAACACTTAACCACATCTTATATGGCCTACCCCTTCCTTTTGATCCACACACTCTACCTTCATATATTTGCTTCGTCACTCGACCCACACTCGGATACCCAAACCAACGTTAACACATTTCTTTCACATCGACCTATTGGATTCCCCATCAAACCGCACTCCTTCAGCACCCATTCATTATCAACTCTGTCCATACGAGTTTTTCCATAGGCATTTCTTAGATATCTCATTCCAACCACATTCACCTTGCTCTTGTGTTTCTCTTGACAAATCCACGCTTCACATACATACAACCATGGTGGTGTTAACACACTTTTATATACTGCCATCGTTTACTCTTTCGATACTACTTCGTTCTTTGCAATAGTACACATACAGTCAACTACTCTTCGAGATGCATTCACCCGTCTGTGGTTGTAAACTGAGGGAGAGTTGATTGGTCCAGATCTGCGAGATAATGTGACTGAGTCGCAAATCTGGATGAAATGAATAAATTAAATGAGGATATCCTTATACATGTATGAACAATATCTGGTGACAGGTGGGCCTAATGGACTCATGTTAAAAAAGAGGGAATATTAAGGACATACAGTCAATTTCCATCCAACAGCTAGAAAAGTTATCAGATCTAATTTCACATATTTATACGCCAAGTCACATGATTTGCAGGTAACATTTTGATATATATAATAGCACTATAATAGTAAAGTACAGTAGTACCTTGCTCCACATCTTACTACCCGTCCAGATATCCACATATTTACACTAATGGGGTAGAGATGAGGAAGGTAGATTAGTACCGTGCTCCACATCTTACTACCCGTCCAGATATCCACATATTTACACTAATGGGGTAGAGATGAGGAAGGTAGAATAGTACCGTGCTCCACATATTACTACCCGTCCGGGATAGCAACATATTTACACTAATGGGGTAGAGATGAGGAAGGTAGAATAGTACCGTGCTCCACATCTTACTACCCGTCCGGGATATTCACATATTTACACTAATGGGGTAGAGATGAGGAAGGTAGAATAGTACCGTGCTCCACGTCTTACTACCCGTCCGGGATATCCACATATTTACACTAATGGGGTATCTATGAGGAAGGTAGAATAGTACCGTGCTCCACATCTTACTACCCGTCTAGGATATACACATATTTACACTAATGGGGTAGTGATGAGGAAGGTATAATAGTACCATGCTCCACATCTTACTACCCGTCCGGGATGTCCACATATTTACACTAATGGGGTAGAGATGAGGAAGGTAGAGTAGTACCGTGCTCCCGGTCTTACTACCCGTCCAGGATATCCACATATTTACACTAATAGGGTAGTGATGAGGAAGGTAGAATAGTACCGTGCTCCACGTCTTACTACCCGTCCGAGATATCCACATATTTACACTACTGGGGTAGAGATGAGGAAGGTAGAATAGTACTGTGCTCCACGTCTTACTACCCGTCCGGGATATCCACATATTTACACTAATGTGGTAGAGATGAGGAAGGTAGAATAGTACCGTGCTCCACGTCTTACTACCCATCCGGGATATCCACATATCTACACTAATGGGGTAGATATGAGGAAGGTAGAATTTTAAGGAAATGTACATGAACTTTCGTAATAGAAAAGGGGAGGGGACCATCAACAAATAAAAACCCTTTTTATATCCATCCTGGGTTTTATATATATCATTGTATTGAAAATATATGTTTCATATAAATATAGCTAGTCTATATGAAATGTAAATAAATACTTACTCTATGGCATAAGGAACTTGAAAGTTCATTGCTGCACTTAAAAAGTACGCCACCTATTCATATCGTGATCTAGTTCTATCCAAGCTAAATCATATGCGTACCCTAATAGCTTCATTGTACCGTTTAGTGTCAACCCATCCCTAATCTCTTGCATTACCCTGTAAGTGTACTCTAATAATGCTGGATTAAAAATTAATGGGGAAAATGCATCTCCTTCTTACAACCTATTATTTGTTTCAAATGTGTTTGATAACTGATATCCAGAACTCATCCGACCACGCGTTTCAGTAATTCATAACTCATTTAGCTTGAACATTTTTTGGGTATCTCAAAATAACTAAAGTGTCATATAATTTATTTATTTCAACTAAATTGAAGGCCTTTTTAAAATACAATTATAATTAATGAGCTGTCATGTTGTATTACCACTATTTATTTTTTATAATATTTGTCGAATAGTAAAAATCTGACCCACTTTTTTTTCTATTTTGTCGAAATACACACTGATGATCCCCAATTATTTCCTCTGCATATTGCGTCAATATAATTAAAATTATTTTGGATAAAATTGTATATAATGTTGGTAGAAGTGAGTTACCTTTATAGTTATTACAATGTTTTATCTACACCTTTGAACATGTGTATTATAATACCTTCCTTCCATTCTTGTGTAATAGCTAGTGGTTCCATATGGATCATAGCAGTTTATTAATTTATATTACTAACATTTCACCCCCTCCTGTCATTATTTCTATTGGAATTAAATCCATATATGGAGATTTATGGATCTTTAACTTCCTAATAGCTTATTTGACTTCATTAATACTTCTATTAAAACAAAAACTAAACAAATGGGACGCGCCCTTTTGGTTTGGCCAAGTATTTATTCTTTGTGCCCACCAGTTTGGGTCTGGATCTCTATAGATCAAAATTTGTTTAATAGCTTGCCCGAACTCACCTAGATGGGTGATAATTTAACTGAAACAACATAATTGTGACACATCTTGCTTACTAACCAGATAATGATAAAAATTCAATAAAAAATATGACATCTTCTTTGATGGTCGAATGGTCTCTTTCTTTACTCTCACGGCAGACTGGACTGCCGATGATGGGGAGATCGAGGTTCGAATCTCGGTAGGATGTACTGAGTGTGATTTTTCCAAAATTGTTTTGCCACTATCCCCCCACAAAAATGCGGGTATACTTCATCTAAATATAACCCTACTAATCCCTAAAACCATTAGCGTAATTAGTACATAAGCGTATAGCCAGAACGGGTAGTAAGACGCGGTGCTATTTTTTTTTGCACAATCTTAAAATAATAATAATACTTAGCACCGCGTCCTAATACCCGTTTGGGTTATACGTTTAAGTACTAAATACTCTAATGGGTTAGGAATTGGGAAGGTTGAATATAGAGGAAGTGAATCCGCATTTGCGTGGAGGGAGTGTGGAAAATCACTGGGGGAAAACCACTCTAGTTTACTTAAGCGAGACTTGAACCTCGATATCCCCGTCCTCAGCAGTCTAGTTCAACACAAATCTAGCGCGTTAGCTGACTACACCACCGAGGCGGGTCACAATCTTAAAACGCACTGATCTAATATATATATATATATATTTTTTTTCTTTAGCGTTTATAAAAATTTATCTAGCTATCATTAATTTAGCAACAACACATAACACATTCTAAAAAAACAAAACAAAAAAACAATCGAAACGCTACTTTACATATTAAAAGCAGAGAATAGGACGATAACCTAGGTGTTGCATAGTTTCCGAACTCACCCACCATTCTATATGACGACCGGAAACTCAGTTCCGTTTCCTCTATTGAAGGTCCCGTCAACCCACCTCTCTACCCCCCATACCCCTCTCCCCTTACCCCCGCTCCCTCTTACAAAAGGTTGAAAAGATCGAACACAATACGATGTATGCTGCTAGTAGGACAGTGACCTAATATTCTCTCTTTCTTCCTACATGCATAGTGTTGACACTAATGTTCGTTATGATTCTGGAGTGAGCACGAACATATTTTGTAATACTAAAATTCATGTGTGTGTGTGTGTGTGTGTGTGTATGTGTGTTGGGGGGTGGAGGGGATAAAGTTAAGGTCATTGATCTCAATTTTATTCAAAGATAAAAATCATTTGGAGGCCATTATTATTCTCCATACGAGAGACCTAATTAGCGTTTGTACATTTTTAATTTTTGGGTATTATATTTCATAATAACTTATTAAAAGATATCTGAATAGATATTAATATGTTTTAGTTAACATTTCAGTCAACCTTTCTACAAATTATCTAAAACTATTGTTTTTAAGAATTTACCTTTATAATATTAATTAAATAATAAACCTTTTTAATTATATGTTTTTCTTACCATTAATTGAATTGTTTATTTTTTTATTTTTAGGCTAAATTATGACTAATTAACTGTTTGTTGTTCTTGGAATCAGGGTCAACCTAACTTAAATTTAACGTTCACGTAACGTAACGTCACGTATAGATTATCCTCGGGTTTTTAAATGGAAGCCAACATGATGCATTTAGGTTAACGTTAGCGGGACGTTCACTCAACGTAAAAGTTGTCCACGGGATAATTTCACGTTACGTTACGTTAAGTGAAGTATAACACAAGTTTCTGCCAGTCATGTAGCGAGCAACGTCAACAAAGATATTTAATACTGCATTTCTGGGGTACATACGAAGGGGTAGGAGGGCAAATGGGGCAGTTGAACTATACAATCTAGCGATGTAGATGTGTTGAATGAATTTAATCTAAATTTGTTAGTTTAATAGGTAGCCCTAAATAATTTCAACAATTTTCCAAGCGAAGACCACTCCAAATAGCTTCTAGATGTATCCAAATTTAAGTTTTTTTTTCTAAGGAATGAACTCTCCAAATGTTTTACTCTTTTATATAGAGGGTCCTTGGACTCCCCTTTGGGTTGGAGGACAACCCTATTTTAAAAAAACCTTTAATTCGTTAACCAACCCTTTCACCATCTCGCACCCTCTCATCCGACATTTAACCCTGGCCACAACGTTGATTGTTTGCCAACTCCCCAATATACATTGTTAAGTGCGCCACTGCTTCATTTGTTTGTTTATGTAGTGTAGATACCTTATTATTTATAGTTCGTTTTTTAGCTTCTTGTAAAGACCAAAATATCGTGGCCTTTTCTTTATATCTTGCAATTACTTGTAACCTTGTCCAACCCTAACTGCTCTAATTTCATTTTAGTGAACAATTGGTTTACAAAAAGTTCAAATTCATTATGTTTTGATCCAGTTGTTACTTTAAGTGAATACTAACCTAACACAATTTTTTTCTATGCTACGTGATATCAAGGGAAGTTGAGTTACTTGAAGGTTGAGTCGATCGCGACCACGGGATAAACCACTACTCATCATCGACTTACTGTTCCCAGCCTGTGGCAGGGTCGATATTTAATAAAATGCCTTCATCTTCCTCTATCCTACCACCATTCTTCCTCCTTAAATTTCTTCCGTTCTTTCTTTTCAGTTGTAGTCTTTCTGTTATCTATTGTTCCCATCTCTTTCTTGGCCTCCCGTGCAGTCTTTTTCCTACATACTCTATTTCCATCATTTTATTTGGCATCCTATGCTTGTCCATCCTCATTACATGCCCATATCATTTCAGTTTTGCTTCCTCTACTATATCATGTACCCCTATACCCTATACATGTACCCCCACTCTTTCCAGGATAACTTCATTCTTAATCTTGTTTCTCCCCGTTACAGCAAACATGCACCTCACAAACTTCATTCCCATGGCCTCCACTTTCCTGGTCTCTCTTACATTCACTGTCCATGTTTCTACCGAACATGTGACTGAATACAAAGTACGCCCTATACAGCACTTCCTTACACTTCAAGAACACTTCTCTTCTCCATAGCAGGTTTCTTACATACCTATAGAACAACGCTCTATAGCAGGTCTCTTATACACCTATAGAACAACTCTTCCTGCTGTCCTCATCTCACCAGAGCCTCTCTTCTTCCTCCTTTCACCTCAATAACACTTCCGAGATATTTTACGTTCTTTACTTTTCTCAGCTATACTCCATTCAACTTTATAGCTTTAACAGGCTCTACCCTCTTCCTTTTCATTACCATCATTTCACACTTGTCCATGCTTGATTTCATTCCACACTCTTTCACTTCCTCATTCCATTCCTGTGACTGTTCCTCCAGTACGTCCGGTTCCTTCTACCCCCGTACCACCGTCAAAAAATAACATTAAATTATTAGATAGCTACCCGTACCAAAGAGGACACGTTTTAACATCGACACAGTAAAATTGTCCAGTTTGAACTAAATGTTTCAAAATAGTTTGATAACGCTGATAAAACTAAGAGAACAGAACTTCTAAATGACACCTTGTCACGTAAATCGAACCTGGTACCTTTGGCTTAGCGTATTAATGTTCTATCACTGATACATCAATGAATAATTCCGCACTAAAGGTCATTCTTCACTCCTAGTTTAAGGCAGAATCTGTGATGGACGTGTGGATTCACCGGCTCTTGGAGATGATATTGAATAACAGGTACCTGTGACTTGAGGTTGACAATTTATATCCGTTCGTGCAATATTATACTATACAGGGCAGGAAAATATACATTTTGGACACATTCCTGGATATAGAAGTGGCAAGACAGAGGTTCAGAGTTTGATTCCCGTTTTCATCACCCTGTTTTATTACTTGTCCAGTATAAGCATATAAAATAATTACTCTAATTGGTTAGGAATTAGGAAGGAAACATTTTAGACTTAATCTAACCACTTTTATGTGGAAGGAGAGTGTGGAAAAATTTAAGATAAACCACCTTCAGTAGACCTGGCCGAAATTCGAACCCCGATCTCCCCATCATCTGCAGGTCTGTCTAAATCTAGAGTGACTCCTTAAAACGTTTGGTCAGTGAAACAATCGGATCCCTCGTTCAGGGCCCATTTTTCAAATATATTAAATTGAACTGCTTGTCTAAAGCTTTATTGACTCATTCTTCATGTCACAATATGGGTGGAAGGGGATTGATTACTCCAATTCAGAGTGAGGCGCCAGCTGGATATTGAAGGTGGGCTACTTTTCCGTGGGTCACCCGGTATGTTTCTCATTAATACAATTTCTATGTTTTCCCCCCCCTATAAATTATCCCAAGGCGGATAGTGATAAATTTAACCTCAATCACCCTATTAGAGTTAGATCATTAATACATCTGTGAATGTACAGTACATAATTTCATTAATTAAACATTTGCCTTATTCTACCGCATACTTCCACGTTAAAAGATGTTCTCAAGAATAATATCCCATAACAATTTCAGCCAAAATAATTCCCGATAAAACCCTCAAAGTTCATTATAAGGAATACAAATTAATATACTTTTAGATAATACTAAATATTTTTTCTATTTAAACATGCATAAGCCATAATCAAAGATAATATATCACAGTACAATTTCACAGGAACCTAAAAAAAGTTAGATTATTCTACTGAAATTACAATAAACGAGTTTATTATATGCCCAGGTTTTGATTTTTTCTGCGTTCTATTAATAAAGGTATAAAATATTATGAACCTATGATTTTTAAATAAAACTTCATTGTGTTCAAATTAATATGTTCATATACTTGTGAGATTTTATATATTTTAATACGTATTAATTTCTACCCCTTTGCGGAAAGAACGGACGGGTAGTAAGACGTGGAGCACGGTACTATTCTACCTTCCTCATCTCTACCACATTAGTGTACGTATGTGGATATCCCGGACGGGTAGTAAGACGTGGAGCACGGTACTATTCTACCTTCCTCATCTCTACCACATTAGTCTAAATATGTGGATATCCCGGACGGGTAGTAAGACGTGGAGCACGGTACTATTCTACCTTCCTCATCTCTACCACATTAGTGTAAATATGTGGATATCCCGGACGGGTAGTAAGACGTGGAGCACGGTACTATTCTACCTTCCTCATCTCTACCCCATTAGTGTATATATATGGATATATTGGATGGGTAGTAAGACGTGGATTACGGTACTATTCTACCTTCCTCATCATTACCCCATTAGTGTAAATATGTGGATATCCCGGACGGGTAGTAAGACATGGAGCGCGGTACTATTCTACCTTCCTCATCATTACCCCATTAGTGTAAATATGTAGATATCCCGGACGGGTAGTAAGACGAGGAGCACGGTACTATTCTACCGTCCTCATCTCTACCACATTAGTGTAAATATCTGTATAGTCTTGACGGGTAGTAAGATATAGAGGAAGTAAGAAAACCCATCATTGAACCATCTAAACGGGCTCTAATTAAACAACATTTGTGGTTTTTACCTAGATCCTTTGTCTCTAGTTAACTCGACTTCATTCCAAGGGTTATATCTATAAGTTTGTTCGTGTGTTCGACTGATTTCATATCTTCTTGTATTATTGTTTACAGCTCAAACGACGTGTAACCAAGGTATAGGACGACTTGTCTATGAGCGCCTACCGGACTACCAATTACAGCTGCAGCGTTTCAACAATGAAGATATGGTGAGAATTTGCCTGTATTCTTTGTAGAAAGTGATATAACCTTATTAACTTGTGCAATTTTCCTTGGAATTGGGGAAATAGCGTTAAGAAGCAGTTATTATTATTGATTGATCAAAGGGAGGTCCTGTTTTGAGTTGACCATTTGGCAATTAGTCTCTATCTCTCCGGAAGTTTGTTCCACGAGCAAATAACAAGATTTATATTGCTTTTTTCCTTGCAACTATTGATAGATTTTAGTCTTTGGACGCAGCACATTTATCTATTCCAAGTTAGTAATTATTTTCATTAATTGCAGTATTGTTTTTTGGGTTTAATGTCGGCCTTTTTAAGTGTGTACCTTTCAACCCTTAGTGAGCCAAGAATGGACATATTAAATCTTAATTTATAAAGATGAAGGCCTTAACTCACTGACTTATCACAGTGTTTCCCAAACACCTGGATCTGGAATCTTGAAATTCTGCAAGGAGTTTCCTTTCAGGTCGTAAGTATCTGATAAGTAGAGGTTCTGTGAAATTCAATTTTATAGGGGGTGAAACGGGGTTTGGAAAGTTGTAATAGTAAAAAAAAAAAATGGCTGTATAAGATGGAACGCTGAAATTTGGCAGATAGTTAGAGGGATTGACTCCTATAACTAAAACATTTAAAAGTGGGAGATTTCAAAATGGGGCTCCAAGTAATGGTGGTAGTGATGGGATTATAGTTAGGAAAAACTTTTCAGCTGAGGTATAAAATTAAAATTTGACAACCAGGTAGAGAGACAGCTTCATATAAATTAATACATTTTGAAATATTAAATTTCTAAAAATGAGTTGATGAAAAGGGAGTGAATAATTATTCATATCATGATCAATTGATAGTGTTGTTTGTGCGTTTAGCGTGGTTGTTCAACATGCCATACAAAAAACTATTTTTTCTTTCTAATATGAAAAAAACCCTCATATCAATCATATAGAACTCTTAATTATGGAGGTTGACAACCGTTCAGCCCTTTGGAATCTTAACTTATGAAGAGTATAGTAACAGAGATCTGAAAAGAAACTACTGGGAGGAACTGATCGAATCTCTTCTTCCTTCTATTTCGCCATTTTCTAATCAAGTACCAAACTGCTGCAACTTGATCCACGTTCATTTTCTTACTGTAAGTTCGAGAAAACAAAAAGGAAAAGTGACTGACATGGTCTTGTCGCTTACACATGGTCGCGGAGCAAGTCGTTTTATCTTGTCTTTTAGCCGCGGCGACAACAGATCGTGCGACTAGGTCGCCTAGTGCACGGGGGCCCTTCCGTATTCTCCCGTTTAATCAGAATTTTTAATAATCAGAACAAACTTCGGTGCCAATTAGTTTAAATTAACGAGGTTCTACTATATTTGGAAATATTTTAAAATGTTCCCATTCATGTTAATATTACTGATCAAATTCAGAAATTTGAAAAATGACACCTGGACACGGGAATCTAACCCGGGACCTTTGGCTTAGGAAGCCAATGCTCTAACAACTAAAAACTACCTAGTTGAAGGTGGATGCGTTATCTGATAGCTCGTGGTCTTAATAAAATCACACATTTGTAGCCGACGATTTCCGCACGTCCATCATAGACTCTGCCTTAAAATATGAGGGAAGAATTACCCTGGGTACGGGATGATTCCTGGATAGCTCAGTGGTTAGAGCATTGGCGTACAAGTTAAAGGTCCCGGGATCGATTCCCGTGTCCAGGTGTGATTTTTCAATTTTCTGAATATGTTATCTAAACGGAGAAATCCTCACTAAAAGCATTAATTATAGCCTTGGCTATTTGATTCTTATCAGTGATCAATTTTGAATACATTTAAATATAAAACACCAACAAACAGCTCCTTTTAACGTATTGTTTATGAAATTTGATGTATGAAATTAAGATTGTCTGTGTAGGTTCGTGATACTTCACCACCATTCCGAGTTTTGGAAAAGTGCCAAGACCTTTGCCATCGAGACCGAATGCCAACCAATAACTTGGTGAGAACTTGCACGTCATTTGACTTCCAGCCAGGAAATCGAATAGCGGCTTTTAATGGTGCTACAGAATATGAAGAATCGACGTGTTATCTAACGCAAGAACAAGGAGATATCGATGGAATTAGCAATCTCTTTTTTGTACCAAACAGTGTACATTTCATTGAAGTTTGCTTATCGTGTAAGTAAATAAAGCTTTTACTGCCTACGATTTTATCATAGCAAAAATAGTTTATTTGAGCTTAAATTACAATATTTAAAAATTTACAATTTTCCTCTCATTAGATTTATAAATGTTTTCTATTAAAATATTTTCTAATATCGCTAAATATTGTGATAAAGTCACTAAACTGGCAAGTTTGTTTAATAGCTCTGGAGATTGAGTGAATAAGATATAGTCATGTCATAATATATGGGCTTAATTTAAAATATAATTTTGAATGCATCTTGTATTTACTGTATACTCTCAACTCTCCATTAAGATAATATAGGAACTACAGTAGCCCCATGGCTTCTTTGGTGCTGACTGACAGCATAAAAAAGTTACCAGACCAAATTACACATCCCTACGCTAAACCAGATGATCTGCAAAAACATGTGTTTAGCAGCTGTCACTTCTGACTTTAAAAATTTAGGTATATACCTAAATGTTGACTGTCAGAAGTCAGCTGTGAGCTGTCAGTCAGCACCAAAGAAGTCATGGAGCTACTGTATGTGATTGGTCTTTTCATGTTGAATAAATGACTGTTCACTGATAATCTAATGACAGTACGTTTACCTCCATTCCTCTATACATGCTTAAACACTCTTCAGAAATCTAATTCAGTTTGTGACCCAAGAATATTTTTTGATCTCTTAGGAAATGTCAGGTCACGTACATCTGAAGCTATTTGACTACTCTTTTATAGCATGATTTACAAACAGGTATTCTTCACCTAAAATTACCACTCTGATGGCGGTGGGTGTTGATTATGGTTAATCTTATTTTTGCTGTTGGATGAGAGTACTTGACAAACATCAACTGCCCATTATGGGCATGGGTTAACACTGTTAGCTAAACAATTGTTTTAAAATAAATTGATAAAAGTGTTTTGTATAGGCCTATACATAGCAAATATTGGGCTGGGAGCGCTTAAATAGTGCCAGGCCCCAAAAATATAATTTGGGGAGGATAAAGCACCCTCAAGCCCATCTGGCTCCAGAGAAACTGCTTGGGAATCAAACCTATTCCCCTTTTAATGTGTTTAATTTTTCCAGATTGATTTTTTCTTTATATTAAAGGAGCAGCATGTACATGTATAATAAAACAATTAATTATAATTAAATCCAAATATTTTTATTAATAGCCCTGTTTTTCTTTTCTTTTTGAAACTTAAATTTCTTTCAATTTTCACTCAACCTTATCTTAAGAGCAATATTATTAATGTTTATATGGGTACCTTATGGATATAACCATAAAGGTACCCAATACTTACTGTCACCTAACATTAATTATATATTTATGTCAATATAGTAGCTTATTATAGCAATACATTGTATTATTCGATTTTGTGTTTATGCAATGCTTGATTAGAAAATAATAACTTATTTTCAGCTAGCAGGATTGAGAATGAGTGCCCAAATCGGCGCTACGTATTCGAACGTCACCCTAGAAAAGCATTGAAAGTGCCGGACCAAGACATGAAGTTAACAGACATGAAGGAGGTGTCTGCATTAAATCGTAGTGATTGTGAAGACAGGTTCGATTGCTTACATAAATTAAATTAATTGAGAGTAAATAAAAATATTTTTGGGAACCATTTAAATTCGAAGTTTATTATAAAATAGCTTTGGACCCGATAGCCTTACGTTATTTAAATATCATACAGAGTTTCGCCTTGTGCGCAGCTAAAGAGTTTTCATGATTTCACTCTCCGTTGTTTAACTTTGCTTTTGTACAAAGGCACGATGACAGCATTCTTCCAGTCATTAGGAACATTTGAAATCCAGCACACACATTGAACAACCCACACAATCTGGAAAATAGTACCATGACCCCACACTTGTGATCCGATCTGTGCCAGCAGATTTGTCATTCTTTAACACTTTCATAGCTTTTAACACATCAGCATAGTTAATTATTCTTTCACTATCATAACATTTTCCCTATTTTCTGCTACGTTTTCACCATACAATCATCAAAATATCCCTTCATCGCTCTTGTATACTGTTTGCAACCCAGATCATCTCATCACGTTAATTCTGAATGCGATAGGTATTTATTTCCCTGCACTCCTTGTCTCGTTCTATTTACCCACCTCCAGAACAGCTTATTTCCTTCAAAATCATTCTGCATTCTTTCTCCTTCTTTTAAAATAATTTTCTCCTTAATTGCCTTTATTACTTTCTTTGCAATCATCTTTTTCTCTTTGTATGTGTCCAACAACCTCTTACGTTCTGTTTCACTCTTCACAGCAATCATTCGTTTATATGTTTCTTTATCTTCTCTCACAGATTCTTTCACCTGTTTATTCTGCCATGCATCTATTTTTAAATTTACCACCACCTCAGATCCACACACATCTTTCGTGCACTCAACTACGGCCTCTTTTATTCTGTTGCAATCACTTTCTATATTATTATCATCATTTATTTCGACATTCCATTCATGCTCCTATAAAGTTAACTTTTCCCCCAGCAAGCTTTCATATTCCGCTTTCACACTTTTATCCTGCAATTTTACTACTTTCACTCTTGCGCTGCTTCCTCACAAAATTCCTACCTAATTCAACTACTGAGATCACTAGGAAGTGATCCGTTCAACATTCAGCTCCACGCACAGCCCTGGTATTCCTTAGTGAACTTTTAAGTCTCTCATCAATCACTACAAATTCAATCGTCGTTCTCGGATCACCCCTTTGTCATGTATACAAGTGAATATCTCTGTGCTTAAACTATGTGTTCGACACAAGTAAACCTTTTTCTAAACGCAAGTTCACTAACTTATTATCATTTTCGTCCACCCCGTCATCATCATGCCTTCCTAACACTCTCTCTGAATTCTCTCTTTGAGTATCCACCCATCCATTCATATCTCCTAGCAAGATAATTATTTCACCCAGTTTACATGCATTCAAGATTTCATAGAGCTCATTCCAAAACTCAATTATCACACTCTTCTTTTCACCCTCCACCGGAGCATAATCAACAATCTTCTTCAAAAATATAGAAAAATACTTCAGAAATCGAATAAAGGTTTTCCTTAAGGAACTATATCATATATTCGCATCCAATATTCATTTCTTGTGATTGTCTCTTATTTTATTCGCTCTTTTTACATGTTCCTATCTAAGTGTCCTATCAATCTTTACCTTTTCCTTTTTGTCCTCTTTTAGGAAGTTGCGTTGAGCGTTTCACACTCCTCCCTGATGAGTTCTGATGGAATGAAACCTAGGTTGGGGCATTGGGCAGTAACGGTCGATTTTCTTTAAGAGGCAGCCATTACCTCTTTGTCTAGTGGCAGCAATGTATAGTGTGAACTGTGTCTCTTTCATTGTAAAAGCCACATTGTGTTTGTTTCCTTTTATATGTTTTCTATTCACCTTTCATATGTCTTCTTACAAGCATAACAAAATACCTTAAAAGGGGAAAAGAGGTTTCTTTAAAGAGATACATAATACCAAAAGTGATGCACAATGGGATTTGATTTTATACTACACGCGTATGTGACTCGTTTTATAATATAATGTATGTGTTTTTGTTTAGTCAAATATTAATAATGTTTTTTTTCTCCAATTAGTGCATTTTATTTACATACTTGAAAAAATAGTATTTTAAATTAGAGGGGAGGATCAGGGGAGGCTCAGAATAATGTTGCACTACGGTGCCTCCAACTTCTTTATCCACCACTGGTGAAGTTTCAAAATGAAGGTTGACCCCCCCGGTGAAATCCATTCGAATGAAAAATTATCAATCAGCTTTGCTCAAGAAGAGATGCACAGAATATGTTTTGAAAATATGTCATGGGATTTGTCCATCTCGCAATAGAATAATCTCGAAACTTCTCCGGGATAAATCCCCATTGTGAATTCCAATTGTATTAATTGAATGTTTCCTGTTTCAAAACCAATACATCGCCTTTTAAACTGCTAGTCATGTGGGGAATGTATAGGACCATACGTTACCATTACTCCAAGTTGACGGAAACTCTGGATGTTCACGTTTGTTACAGATGCCTAAATGAGTTTACTTTTGTCTGCCGTTCCATTTCTTACAACGCTGGAGCACGTACATGTCTTCTCAGCCGCTTTACAAGAAGAAGTCATCCTGAACGATTTGTGGACGATCCTACGTCTGACTATTTAGAAAATACATGTCTCAGTGGTACGTATCTCACTAGCGAAGAATCATGAGTCAATTTTGCAATGGCAGTTATCAGTTGAGTCGTTGGCACGAACAACGTTGTAACCCACAAAAACAAAATTTTTGGGAAAATGACATAATTTATTTCAAAGTCT
>CABFOV010004965.1:14434-47168 GCA_902141375.1 Timema poppense | reverse complement strand
TCGTTTCTTTTTTACCTTTACTAGATGTATATTAATTCCATATGGTAGGGAAAGTAATTACAACAATTTTTCTCACCCACTAAAGTTAATTTTTGAGTTAACGTGTATTCATATATGTGAGAGTAAATCTGTCCCCATTCGCTCACTCCAACAAGTGGTGAAAATCCTGACGACTACACCATTTTAAAGTAGTATAATATATTTTATTTTTGTGTGGACTGTACAGCGACCTGACCACTGGTGTTGCAATTATTTCCGCCAGTTTATGTGTTTCACCATATGTCAATACATCCCCTCTCCTCTCTCGTTTTCCCCTTGTGACTGCAATACTACGCTCCCCTTGTCATTACTACCCGTTCCTCTACTCCAGGGTGTGGGTAAACTTTAGGCATTGGAAGGCCAGATGTCACTCCAAAGATTCCTAATAAAGCCACACATATATCGTACAGTACATTTTTCCAAAATTATGAAGACGCACTAAACCAAAATATAAGCTAATTTCTTTTAAGAACCCGTAAAGGATCGAATGGTTTTTTGTATACTTTTTTCTTTTTATTCAAGGAGGAAAAATTACAATTTTTTATGTATTTATTTTATATTCACAGATAAACACTTAAAATAAAGTACAATATATAAATGAAAAAACATTTGACAGAAACAGTTTTTTCACTTATTCTCAAGTTTGTTCTACATCCATAATGGTTTATTTTTAAATTTAACTGTAGATATGTATTGTACAAGAATACTTAAAAATAGGTATCAACATGTAATAAGGATTATGCAATCTAGTAAAAAATCACTCTAAAATGGATTTCTGTAAATTAAAATCTCAACCGTGAGCAAAAACACTTAATTTTATTATTTTATAAATCTTTTATATAATTTGAAAGGCCCGTTTTTTATATTATAAATTTCGAGGAAATGGTTGAATAAATTTAGACCAACGACCTCTCATTTTAAAGGTTACGGGTCCAGCATGTCGGGAAAAAGAGTAGCTTTCAACGAAAATTTGATTTTCCCATTAAATCTTTCAGTTTTTCATTCTTTGTTTACATCACCATGGAAACCCTGATTTATGCCTGGATTTATACCTGTAAATAACATATTTATCTTTGGTTAAAAATAATAACTCAACTCTAACTTAAGTTGTACGGTACAACAAATATAAAAATTATGTCAACAATGTAAATTTACATATACTAAACAAAGCAGTCAGGCTGTTTTCATTGCTACTTTTCTTCTTCTTTATTTTTGAAAGTTTACTTCTGTTCACAATATGGCCGTAACAATAACTGTTCCTACCCCATCTTTTACCTAAATTATTTGATTGAAGGAATTATTTTCCTAGACTGTAGAAACATTCATTGTTATTTAAATGTTGTTACAGTTACTTCGCATTTAAATCGACAATATTGACTATAATTAGTAAATTAAAAGGTTAAGTAATCAATTTCGCGAAAATATTTTCTTACGATTTGTTTCGCAGATGAATTATAAATTAAAAACGATACCATTGTGTTGAAATACGTTTTGGTATATATTACAATTTCTAAATTTGATAAAATGGTCTTGAAATATGTTTTAGATAGCCAATTTAATTGATTCATTATGGGTTTTGATGCCCATTTTTTCAAACAGCATCACAATACTAGTAAGTTCAGTTATGTTTCCTAGCTACCACTTAGATTTGAGTGTGTGTTGATAGTATTTCAAAGTAATGTTTTATGTACCCCATCTATATTGTGATCTAAATTTAGGTTTTGATGTTTATTTTTTCAAATCATATTGCAATACAAATAAGTTAAATTAAGTTTCCATGTTACCACTTTATTTTGGGTGTATACTATTTCAAATTAATGTTTTGTGATCCACTTCAGTGGCCGCATGATCTAAGGTGCTACCCTTGCTGTAGACTAGACTGCCGAAGACGGGGAGATCAAGGTTCGAATCTCTGCCAGGTGTACTGTGTGTGGTTTTTCCAAAATGGTTTTACACAATATGTCGACGCGAATGCGGGTAGCCTACCTATAATTATAACCTTCCTCATCCCTAAAACCACTAGTATAGGGAGTAGATAAGTGTATAACCCGAACGGGTAGTAAGACGTGGTGCTAAATTATTTAAAAATCATATTTGCCTAGTCCATCCATCTTATCTTTCTCTCTCACACACACACTCACACACACTATCTCTCTTTCTCCAATACACTCACTCTCTTTCACAGTCTCTTCCAAACACCTACTCTCTCTCACAAACACATTATCACACACAGTCTCTCTCTCTCTCTATCTATCACACCATCTTTCGCACACAATATTTATTCACACACTCTCTTTCCCACACACACTTTCTCTCACTCACACTATATCTTTCCTACTATAGCCCTCTCACATACTCTCTCTCTCACTATCACTCGCTAATACTCAATTTCTCTCACTCACTTTCTCACAATCACCCTCTAACACTAATAACACACACTTAAACAATCACAAACTCATACACTCACACATTCACTATCACATTTTTTCAATCTCTCACTCTATATCTCTCTCTATATATATATATTATATATAACTTGATAAGCCCATTTCCGGTAATTGACATAACGAGAAAACTGTTTAATTGATTTTGACAAAGACACAATCCTCATAAAGGTAAAAATAGTAGCCTAAAGCTGAAACCCAACTTTCCTAGTGATTTTTCCATATTTTCCTTCTGTGTGGGCAGTGGCTCATCTGTACAATCATTATTTGTTTACATCTCCATGGAAACTATGATTTGTTTATAGGGGTATGTCGGTGAATTAAATATTTGTCTTTGGTTTAAAATAATAAGATTTCAATACTTATTTTAGTGGTTTGGTGCAACGAATAGATAAAGTTCTGGAAGAGGGGTCGTTTTAATGTTCTCATCAAGGTGTGAAAGGGGGATTCTATACATTTTGATTCAAATTAGACACCGACAGATAAATATCTGTGTAAAGTTTATAGCCTTTGACAAGTAAATTTTTAAATAGAAAAGTCAAGTGACGGATTACTATACAGATCTTTTCCCATTAATATATTTAGAATACATTTTAGTGAAATAATCTGCAGTCATCGCTAAAACGATCCACTATTAGGAATACAATTTGAATTTGAGAATATATCATTTACAAAAGATGAAGATAACTGGTTTACAGAATGTGAAAATACCATACTTAGCACCTCAAAAGGCCACGTGTGACCTAAATGCAGCAGGTTCCCTATCCCTGACTTACACCTGACTCATTAAACCCCTTCCCGATTATCGACCATAATACCTTTGCACGGTCACATCTTACTGTCCCTTTAATATAGGCGGAGTTCCTATTATATAATGTGTTATTAGTTTTTATGTTTTATACCATTCTGGGTATTTAAAGTATACTTTCTGTTCAGACTGAATATACCATAACATGACTTAAAAGCTGTCCTGTAATTTAATGACAATTTTTTTTATTCCTTTAAATAGTTTGTCATCCAACGCCGATATGTTCATGACAAATATTCACTAACCGTTGATATCAAAATTTGAATAAAATCAAACTTAACATCTGTGCTGAAGCAATGTGTGATTTATTTTTGCCAAAAAAAGTTTTGTTATAAAAACTGCAGAAACACTGGCCTTTTATCACGTTCCCTTCACTCCCAACTTAATATAGTTTCTTACTACTATATAGTAATGCAGACTGTCAATAGCTATCCTGTCTCCAAGGTTTAGGGATTATACTGGAAACAAGATTAACTAAAAGTTAACTTAACGTTTACGTAACAAAACTAAAAGGTTATGCTCGTGTTTTCAAATCTAAGCCATCACGATGTAATTAACGTTGACGTGAAGTTCACGAGCTGTCTAGGGGATAAATGTCACGTTAAATTACGTAAAGTAAAGCGTACCCACATTTTACTGTCAGCTAATCACGTTGCAAGCAATGTCAACACGGCTAGTAAGTACTTCATTTTGTTTTGTGGAGAGCAGACAACTTCTTCGCTAAAGGTCGTTTGTCTTCTTCTCACGAGCACTGAAATGTGATGACCTATACCTGCACTTTATATTGTATCTCTTCGTTACATGAATCCTGATCACACTCTTTGTTTATTTACGTTACGTGAACATCAAGTGATGTATTAGGTAAATCGTGAAACCTGCATTTAGAGGGGAAAACCACGAGTTTGAGTGTATCTTGGTTCGATTCAAATTTGTATTGACTGAAATATTTTCTGTTTATTTACGAAATGGTCCTGATATGATTAGTGCATATCTTTGGAACTTGGTGTGTACTTTTAGTTTAGTGACCTGAATAATGCCCGTATATAATTATTGAGTTGGTGTAAACTTCGTGTTTATAAAGTGAACATTAAAAGCCCAAATATATATTTTTTTAATCCAATTGAAAAATATGCTAAATGGGAAGGGAGGAGAATGATATATTTTATAGGAAATATTCTCACGTTTATCAGGGAGGGTGGCAAACCATTTATAAAAAAATATCAACCTCAGTATACGCGTCCAGGGCTAAAATCCCATACCCCACCATCACCGGCAAAATGAATGCGTGCCCAAAGATGTGAGTTAAAAATAAATAAATGTTACGGTTAGCAAACAGTAATACATATACTACAATGCACGTTATAAAATATGTATTCAATTTATCCTACGAAATAATGTGTATAATTATGTCGTAAATATATTTCATAAACTTATTTAACAGATCATAAAGAAAGCTACCAAATCTATTTTCATGCATCCATACTTTTCTTCATCCGTCGCTGTTGACGGGTTGTGTCAGTTTCGACAGTTGTAATAGTGACCTGTCGGTCAATATCGGCTAATCTTTATTTATTTGTACGTGCTCTTAAAGGTTCTAAATGTAGTTTGGCTGGAACACTGGACGTGTCTCGTTACTTGTGTAAGATAAAGTTTCAGGAGGGGAAAAAAATGCGAATGTAATATTGCACAATAGCGTGTGAGGCGAATCCATATGGAAACTATTGAACTAAAAGAGGGATTCCCACAACTATATTTTTCCCTATCCACCAATTATAGCTAAGATTCTATGAATTAACTTCAATATAATTGATCTTTTTTAAGATATAAGCCTGTACTTGTTAATAATATGTTGCAAATTTGTTCGTTAAGAAATATGTTCCTTTGATAGAAAAAATAATGTCTAAACAAATCATAAAATGTTGTTTTATAACATGGATGGACGCATTCACCTTGACCTAACTACACCATTGACGTTTTCTTAACCGGAAAATATCCTCGCTCAGACATTGCTCCGAGTAGTTTGAGGTTATGTTAGTGATCACAGTTAGTTATTAAGCTTTTAAGCGAGTAAGTGAGCTTATTTAAACATATTATACTTTATCTGTACTAAATGTTTACACGTTTTATGTTATAATTTTTAAAAAATTGAGTTTTGTTCGTAAATAGAACGGTGTTTTCTCTACAGTATTGAATAAAACTCTNTATACTTTATCTGTACTAAACGTTTACACGTTTTATGTTATAATTTAAAAAAAAAATAGAGTTTTGTTCGTAAATAGAACGGTGTTTTCTCTACAGTATTGAATAAAACTCTACACGAGCTAATTCGGACCAAATATCACGATCGACGAATAACTGGCATTAGTAAGCTGCTAAATTCTTAACATGTAGCCTAATGAGGATTTTATTCACGTTATTACTTAACAGCGCATATTACATAATGCTTAAGTAGGCCATATACATGATTTACTTAAAAATATACTTACATTAATATATATGTGCATATATATTGTTTTAGATGCATGTATATATGTGTGTGTATGTCTGCATGTTCTCTAAAGATGATATTTATTTAAATAATATTTTATGCAACCAAATTTGAATCTATATACCTTTCACGTTCGATTATTTTTTTTACAAAACCCTAAAATATAATAAAGTTAAAAAAATTACAAATATGCTATTTGGTGATTTATTAAAACTACAACATATGGCATATTTAAATGGTTAATTCTTTGCTCACTAAAGAAACATCCAAGAAAAATAAGCAGTTTTTTTAAAATATAATTTTAGCAAGCAATGGGATAAAACAAAATATTAGAAAACACTGTACCTTAATGATGCCATACTCATATGTGAATGTCAAGATTTAAAAAAAAAGTGAAACAGAAAGCTCGGGGAACAATGTGTTCGTATTTTACAAATTTGAGTTTGTTCCAATTGCCAAACTGTAAGGAACATAATGTGAACCATGCATAATATAAAGGGAGTTAAGCATTTTATTTACCTTTGCACCAGGTGCGATGCAAAAACTCTTTTGGGCGGGTTAAAATGAGGGATGGGAGGCTTGCTTTTTATGTGTGCACTAGAAAATAATAATAATAACAGTCAACACGATTCTTTTAATTTTTCAAAAGCGATTAAGCACAAAAGTGATATTATCAAAAAAATAAAATAGTAATATAAAATTTTTGGGGAGCTGCAAAATAAATTAAGAGCCCACCAAGACAATTAGAAGAGATAACTTCTTTTATTTTAGGAAGGGGGGGCCTTAAAAACGTGTTTTTTGGCAGGCAAGCAGCCCCCCCACCTTCTTGGACTTCACGCTTGTTCGAAAAACAATTGACACACGTTTCTCGTTGTAGATTATTGTTCTCTTCCCACGGGCAATAGACCGACTACTTGTTTCGATTCAACAACCGAGTGAAGGGGAATACTTTGATCCGACGACTGTTATATATACTTTCCTCGACCTAGTAGCGGGTTCAACACACGTTTAAAAAGTCACCCCCGTCGTTTCTACCGCTGCTGGTTCCCCTAGACTGCAGCAAACCCGCTCAGCTCGGCATTGCAGAAACCCTGGTGTGGTTGGGAGGGGTTGGGGGGTAGGCAGCGAGGGGAGGAGACCAACTCGATAAAAACACCCTCCGCCCTTCTCTCGTAACCAACACGTTAACGGCAGCACTCTCACTACCATCTAGCGGCGAGAACTATAACATAAGTGTGGAGGTCACGAGCGTCTATAAGGCCCGCATGAAAAATGTGTCTCTGCTCATGAGCGAGTTTTAAATTAGGAACAAAAAATAATCGTATTATTCTGTCACTCTAAAGATGAGCATCTGCACGTTGAGTTGTGCACACTTGTGGATACAGAATAAGAAACAAAACATATTCATGCGCAAACCTTTCAGGAACATATTTATAAATTAATTTAAAAATAGTACTTGCATCGGTGGGCATATGCGGACTGAACGACAAGCCTGTCTAGTCTGTTTGCCGATGATGGGGGATTCGGTTTCACATTCTGTCCGAATGCACTGAGAGAGTGTTTTTTTTTCTTAAATGGTTTTCCACTTTATCTCAAAGCAAATGTGGGTATTTGTTTAGAGCCACACCTTACTACCCATCCGGGTAATACGCTTATGTACGAAGCTAATGGTTTTAGGGATGAGGAAGGTTGTATTTATAGGGGTGTACCCACATTCACACGGAGAGAGAGAGTTGAAAACTATTTTGAAAAAACCACCCTCAGTACACTCGACCGAGATTCAAACCTCAATCTTCCCGTCAGTGGCAGTCTAGTTTACTGCAATAGTAGCACCTTAGACCATGCAGTCACCGAAGCAGGTGTGGGTATATTTTGTCACAACTATCTCTTCCCTTTATATACGTCACTAGACTAATTAATTGTAGGTACAGTAGCCCCGTGGCTTCTTTGGTGCTGACTGACAGCTCACAGCTGACTTCTGACAGTCAACATTTAGGTATAATACCTAAATTTTGACCGTCAGTAGTGACAGCTGCTAAACACGTGTTTTTGCAGATCATGTGTTTCGGCGTAGGGATACATAATTTGGTCTGGTAACTTTTCAAAGCTTTTAGCTGTCAGCTGTGAACTGTCAGTCAGCACCAAAGAAGCCACGGAGCTACTGTACATAGGCTGCGTCTCCACTGTAGGAACTTAGTGCAAACTGTTGCAGGTTATTTAAAAACAACAATGTTGGAAATGAAAAGTTGGCTTTTGTTGGTGTAAGTTGGTGTGTTTTGCAAGTATCCGTTCGAAGCGGTAAAAATAGAAAGACACAAACCAACAGACCAACATTCAGTCGCATAAACAAAATGTTTATTCTATTTGGAGGGATTGTTTCAGTTCATACTGGACTTGTTGGGTTGGTTGTAGTTATAAAGGTTACACTGTAGGGATGGACATTGAATAAAAAAACATAAAAACATTTTATTATAAGCTTTCTATCACAAAACATTGAGTTTTTTTTGTTTTTTAAAATATTGTATTTTAATCATAATTATGAAACATCGAGTTTTTATTCTATTTGGTTATTTTTCTTTTTAAGTAAATCAATTATATGTATCTGAGCTAGACATAAGCATGAAGTTTTTGAAGCTTACATCCGTGTGAAGTTCTCCAAATAGGTCATCTTTCTTCAAATCTTTTAGTAATTCATTTCTCTTTTGTAAACGTGGACGAACCCAACATTTATGCTTTACGTATTCTTTGTGTACTTGCAAACATTACTAGACAAGCAGTGGCTGACAATAAAGCATATTTTTCGTCCCACATGTTGGCACAAACTATCAACTGTTTTTTCAGTGGAGACAAAAGTGTTGCATCTAGTTGTAATTAACAACAGCATGATACACCAATGTTGTTCAAGTGTAGACAGTTTGTTTACCGAGTTTGACTAAGTCATTTTCGAATGTGCAACAACTTACAACATAGTGCAACACAACACAACACAACCCAAAAGTTGCTCTATGTTGTTTCAATGGAGACACACTTTAAGCTTAATTCAATTCAAGGTAACATATAACGTCAAGAACCATCTTAACATAAAGGCCTAAAAAAAAAAAAATTACGATAACAATATTTTTTCTATAAAGTGAAAAATAAGTTTTAAAAAAAATAGTAAAAAAATGACAACTGCATATAACAATATGACTTGACGTGAGAATATATAAAATAAGTTTTAGGAACTGACAAAAACGGTTCTTTCTCCCAAACGAGAGCCCTCACATACCAGTGGGCAAGCAGGTCTTAACAGGGAGTTAGTCTCGCATTGAATTTATTTGCCGCTGGCGAGGTGGTCTGCTTTCTAATCCTTCAAGGTTCATTGAGAGTGGATTTATAAATGTAACCTTCACTATGGTTTTCCAACCCTCTCTCCATGACCATGTGAAGCTACCCATCTCATCATTACCCGATTATATCAAGTCGTATATGCTTATTGTGTTGAATATAATGCTTGGCTACCAGCAGAGAAATGATAGTGTTTCTGAACTCTGGTCGACAGGAGTGTTTTATTTTAGATGAGTACAACACAACACCAAACCCTCCTCCTTCTCCACACACAAATTTCCTATCTTTCCTCCACGGGAATTCTGCCGTACTTCCTTTTAAAAAAACCATTTTCATCCTGTTTGCAACGAATAGGTTGTTTTAAGCCACTGACTTTAAAAAAATAAAAATAAAACAGCAACTACTGCATTATCACCTGTAGAAACATTGGAAAACCACACCATGTGGTGAGAAAGAGGGAGTACATAACCCGCATTGCGCTTGGTGTGGATCGAACTCCAGGCCTCCAAGGTCAAAGTCAGGCGTGTTCAACGCTCGCCTTATTCTTGTCGGTCGGTCTGCTGACCTAGTCCACATGCTATATTTCCAATAGGTCTCCCTCCGGAAGAGAGAGAGGGTGAGACATTCCGTGACGTCACAGCGGCTCGATATCAAAGACTGCAGCAGGAGTTGTCGATGTGTCATTGCACAACACGCTATTATGCAAACAGTTGGTAGCTTGTACTTGAAATTCACCTTTCTCGCCCTGTCCGCCTGGACTTCATAGTTAATAGTGCTATCAAAATAGTTTTATCCAAATACAAATTCATATATTCTGCAGTTGGCACTTTCCAAAGAAAGTGTCAATTTTGAGGGTTAAAACACCACTTAAATTTCCTCTTATAGAGAAAATATTATAATTGTGAAAACTTTCTATCTCGAGCCTATGATGAATCTTGAGTTTATGTGCCCCCAAACTCAAAAAAGTGGGTCCTACAAATCTGTCTGTCCTCATATTTGTTTGTCTGTCCCCGGAATCTACAGCCAATACGGTTTGAGGGATTTTGCTAATCCTTTATGTTTAAATGTTATATGTTACACCTCAGGGCTTTCTTTTGATTTTGATTTTAGTCCTCAAATTAAAAGTAGTTTTTGAAAATTCTAAATTATTTGAAAATGGCTTTAATAATTTGGTTTGATTGGCTATCTCGAGAGCTTTTTACATTACGAATCAAACTGTATACTCGTTTACAGTGGGGAAAAATATTTTTTATGATAGTTTACAGAAATTAAAGTTTTTAAATTGATGATTTCTAAATGGTTTAATGGGTTTGGTTCAAAATGGATATCTGGGGATTGTTTTACATATTAAATAAAAATCTGTGTTCGTTTTACTAATAAAATAAATCATTTGAGAGTGATTTACCTTTGAATGTTTTTATTTTAGTTTGTTATTTTATAAAATGGTTTAAAAAAATGTGTTCAAAATTTAAATATTAAAGGGTGTTTTGTATTACTATTTTTTTTTTGTTACCAGACAAACTTACTACAGGGTATATTTTACCAATAGTTGAGTTTTAGAAAATGTCCCAAACTATAAGAAATTATATTATTAAAATATGATTGTGTCGTTTCATTTATTTAAAGTGTTAATCTATGAGACCCATTAAAATAATTTTTATAAGATTTAACTTACTAACAATACTCACTAGTAATGAATGAATGGGTATTCATTTAATTTAACTCTGTCTATATTATTATATGTTAATATTGAGGTTTTTTAAAAACATTAGAAAGTAAGGAGTTTGGATCTCCAACAACCAACCTGTGATCTGGTCATGCTAAAATAGTTATCAAATAATGAAGGAGCAGTAAATTAAATTATCATTTTATTATTGTGGTTTTAAGAAGTATCAACAACAACAATAATAAATACCACTAGCACCATAAATATGAACATTAAAGTAACAATTAACTCCCTCTGAAACAGGTTCCAAATAACCTTAGAAATAATGATTCAGTGATGGTAGAGCCGATGGGAGATAAGGGGGCATTGCCGTATGGAACAAAAAAAAGTCGCCCCCTTCCATAGTTTTATTTCACTGCCCTATGATATTCTCAAATATGAAGCTAAAAGATGGCCACGTGAGCTGTATTCCTTGCAACGTGTTTAGTTTTGATTCAACATGTTTCGATGCACAATGGCATCATCTTCAGGACAGATTTGAAGGATGAATGAAGGTTGAGTATTTCAAGTGATGGAGAGAGGAAACTAAGGTGAAATAGTTAGAGCTTAAATCTTTGTTATTATATATTCATCTAAATTATATTGACTTGTAATTGCATTACCAAACTTTTTCATGAACTTATACTTTGACGCCTTTACGGTTCTTATATTGCATCATATATCTACATGTTTATTTATACTAGATTGACATAGATATTAACTTTACTTGAAATTGAATTATTCTCTTAATTATATAATTTGTTCCTTATTAACCATTAATATATTTTTCAAAAATTCGATAAATATGATGAATATGTGATTACGTTTGTTTGAATGACAAACTTTGTGTAGTTGCCATACGTTCAAATGATCACTTATGTTTTGGCTTGTAGAAAGTATTTTTATATTACCATTTTTTTAAAGTTTTATGTTGTATACTGCTTTCAGAAACTGTATTATGTTGAAAGTTCGATAACTATAATGAAACAAGTTAGCTAAAAACTATATTATATTTGTTTAAATGACATAATTTGTGTAGAAGTCTAACTTTCAAACGATAATTTAGGTTATAGACTTGTATGAAGTTTGGTATGTACTAAACCCTGATTTTAGTAGGAATCCCAATCTCTAAGGTTTTATTTCTTATCAGAATAATATAATATATTAGTATTTTGGTAGGACAAACAGCTATCTAGAACGGTTGTATGAATTCCCTTCTGGAAGGTCTTTTATCCTACGTAAACACTACTATAGGGTAGGATTCTGGTACGAGATAAGACCTTCCAACGAGCAACTTTCAAAAATAGTAGTATATATTAGCCTACATCAACTTATTTAAAGAAAAAACACGCTGGTTTCGAACTTTGTTATGCTCTTCAAAGCTTTTGCTAGCAAATGTATTTCATTTAACTAATCACACATTATTGTATCTCATATATTCAATCAAATTAATGAACGATGTCAAAATGCCACATTGCCTTGCATGGGTGTAGTAGAGAAAGAGATACTCGAAAGTTTCCTTTCTCACCTACACAGTGGTAGGCAGACGATATCTAGAAAATTTCAGTCACAGATGTCCAACCATTTATATTATATTAGAATAACCTAGATTTAATGAATACTAGTGGTATGCCATTGTCGGGGGTATGACGTCAGAGTCTACAATGTAATCCTATGAAGAAAGTAGAATTTTAAAAATTAATTAAGTCCATTTGTACTATTAAATAAATTATAAATCAACCATTTATGAAATCAGAATAGCTTTAATATCACAAAAATTAAGAAGAAAGTTTTGTAAAATTGTACAACTCTTTGTAATAGTTTTGTTCGTTTCGACTTTTTGTAACAGTTCCACTCCCATGTTAGAATATAATAAAAAATCGTAAGCTTTGGCGGGAATTCAAATTTAAGAGACCTTAAAAACTAACGTTTAGGCAATATAAAGTGACAATTTATATTACCTAAACATTAGCTATTATTAAATATATTATTACAGAATTAATTAATATATAAATTATATATATACCTATATTGTATATATAATATATATATTTATAATAAATATTTTTATGATATAATTGTAATTATATTATATAATTTTTTATGATAAAAATATATATATTATAATATAGTTATTATATAATTTTTACTAACATTCATAGCTTTTGTTTTTTATTCAAAAATTATTAAAAATAAGCACACTTGAAACATTATGAAAAAAAATCTGCTTCACTCTCGCTATAAACTAGAATGTCGATGACAGGAAGATTTGGGTTGAGTTAGAATCTCAGTTGGGTGTATAGAGGGTGGTTTTTCACTATCTCTCCACTCAAATGCGGGTACACTTACTCATTTCATTTTTACTCGTCCTTAACTCATTACCCTAATTAGTATATAAGTGCATAACCTCAACAGGTGGCAAGATGTGGTGCTAAATATATAGCCTATATAAATTTATATCGATATAATATTAATAGCACCTAAATTTAAAAATGAACAAGTTTATTTATTTTGTTGCGAAATATTTTGATAGCCAGTTAGAATTTGATGAAGCATCAAAGAAAAATAGCTCATAAAAAATTAAAAGATAAATATAAAATAACACATGAATAAGTAAATAAAATTAAGTTGCAGACCAATATTTACATAATGTTAAGCTATGAAGTAAACAAAACAAAAGCCAGTACACCTTCAAAATGGCGGTCAAACTTCTTTTTTTCCCCTTGCTGGTTTAGATATTACCACCGCCATAAGACGGAACGGCTAGCGAGTACTCTTCTAGGAACGCAGAAACGCATCGAGGTTACACTATATTATATAGATCAATGCTGCCATCTCTTGTCTTTACTTTGAACGTGCCTTTATTTAGTGTATTTGACGTGCTCTCTAATGGATAAATATATAACTAATGGTGATTTCTGGTGCGAAAGTTTATTGTTACCACACTGAACTTATCCTGTTTTCCCTTAGGAATAACCTGTGTTGGTGGAATTCTTCTGTCAGCTGAAATCAGAGATTATGCATGAAATTCAAAATGTCTTTCGAAAAGTGAAGGATTTAAAGTTAATTAAATAGTTCAGTTTCAAATAATAATATCTGCATAAAAAATATCTCAAATAGCTATAATGTGGTTCCTTTATTGTATAAGTTGGTTAGCGTTATTTATTCAAATTAGTTTCATCACGGTTTCTGTTGGTATGTGACTTAGTTTGGGGTTATGTTTACTAATGAATGTCCTATGTTATCATCTCTTGTCACAAACATTTCACATACTTTACCTCTGATGGATTAAACTCTACAGTTTATTGTAAACTGCCACGACTTTATTATATATACTTTGTGTATATTATTCTACTGATGTGTTGGTGTAGCGGGTCTTATTCCTGACTCGGACCCTAGAGGTTGGAATTTGTTTAATTGTGGATATGTGCATTAGGGAAAGTCTTATACAAAGCAATGTTCACAAGGATTTTATGGAAACATTAATAAAAGAAGGCAGAATTTTTAACCCTTTTTCTACTGATGTCATATTATAGAAGATTGAAATTTTTGATTATCTCTACACATAACACCAAAAGCCAATTTCCATTGATAAAATTAACATTAAAATATATTATAATTTTAAAATATAAATACAACTCGGGGAACAGAACCTAAGCACTTTATCTTATAGACTACGCCTATATGTTACCTAGATAAGTCATTAAACATTTAACACAATCATCATACTCACAAGGAAACAGCGAATCAAATAATACTATAATTATATTTGTACTATAATGTAATCCGAGTGTGGGATTCTTTATTTTTTCTCTTTCAAATTATGAGAAATTTAATGTTTTGTAACACTTACACGCTACACATTTCAAGATTTCCATGTTTCTGAGCAGATATAACAAAACAAACATGATGAAAAAATCCTTAGAAAACTTACCTTAGTATTTTTATGCACAGGTTTTATAGATAGTTAATTGAAATTTTTATTTATTCCTACATGAAAGGTTAGGCAAAGCTTGGTAATTTTTTATTTATTCACACATGAAAGCTTGGGTTAAGCTCTGTTTTTTTTTAGTGGCCTATCAATATTTTGCACCAAAGAGATTATTATGCTTCAAAATATTTCCGAGGTAGTAGATATGTTTGGTGACCTGCTTATGTGCAGCCAGCATTGTTGAGATGTGTGACAATTTGCTTCAGGTTGTTTTGTTAGAGGACGTTCAAAGTTTAAGCCTATTAATTTAAAAATACTGTAGTGCTTAATGCGGATTATTAAATATGTAAAATCACAATTAGGCTATATATAATCTTAGGTGTCTTAACTGTTAACTACAAAAGTTTTGTTAACACAAGGAACATTTCATTCTGCGCAATGCTCCGGCATATGGTGGAACATTACCCAATATACTAGGTGAGTTTTAGAGGGAGAGAAAATTATGCTTTGGAGTTTTTGACAAGGTTTTTTTATATTATTTGAATTGTAAAAAAAAACCACCTGGACACAGGAATCTAACCTGGGACTTTTGGCTTAGTACACCATTGCTCTAACCACTGAGCTATTCAGCAATCTTCTGGTGCCCAGGGTATTCTTCACTTGTATTTTAAAGCAAGAGTCTAAGTCTAGACATGCGTAAATCGTCATCTACAAACATATGATCATTTAAGTTCACGAGCCCTCAGATAACACAGCCATCTTCGACTGGGGAGAGCTTTATTCTTCCAATAGTACAATGATTTATGCACATCCATCACAGACCCTACATTAAAATATGAGTGAAGAATGAATCTGGGCATGGGACGACTCCTGGATAGCTCAGTGGGTAGAGTATTGGCTGACTAAGCCAAAGGTCCAAAGTTCGATTCCTTGTCTAGGTGTCACTTTTCAATACAAAGAACATTATATTGAGATGAGGCTATAACTGTAATTAACAAATATAATAGCTTGGCTATATTTTAATTCATCAAGGTTTGTTTTGCTATAATCGGAAACTTTAGAATCTTGTTGGGTGTACAGGTGCTAGAAAACATATTTACAATAATTTGCCACAGAAAAAATAAAGAAACCCATTCTCGCTCCATACTATCCAATATATTTGTTTACAAATAAATGATTATAATGTATTATTAATATTAGTTTGGTGTCAATAATGTTTATGCTGGCTTTATTTGCTTGACAAGACATCTTGTGAATATGAGGAATGCCAGGCCTCCACCGTGGTTCGGATTCCACATTAAACTGTAGGTCCTTCATTTCATCTCACAATCACCCTACCATTGCGCATTAGCGTAAGTGCGTATAACCCGAACGAGTAGTAAGACGCGGTGCTAATAATAATAATATTTGCTTGACTGAAGTATTTCACACGGTATTGATAGACAAGTCTACAATAACCACATCTTAAATATCTGCCTTTTTTACATAACAAACTTAATGTATTTATAGTAAAGGAAAAATCAACCAAGCTTATGGTAACCTAACCTTCAAAGTTTATTTAAATTCAATCGATATAACAGTTTGGGTGGATTAATACATTTAGAAACTACCCTAGGGCCTAGTTATTTCCATGCAAAGTTGTCATCTGTGTGTTCTGATGGATACATTTTAATTAGTTTCTGTTTTTTTTTTCTTATATAAGTTAACTAATATGATAAACCATGAACCAATTACTGATTGGTCTAAGACTTGTTTTCTAAGGTTTTCATAAGGTTCCCCTGAGAAGTTTTTGGAATTTCATTTCCAACCCTGAAATTAAGTGTAAGTTAGTTTAATGATGGTCTAAAATAGAAATCAATTTTCTCAAAATTTGCTCTAACGATTTTGATTAAATTTTGTATCTAGGCACTGTTTGACATTATAAACAAAATGATAACTCTTTTTTCCCATAAAAATGACTCTAAGACCCGCCTTAGTGGCTGTGTGGTTTAAAGCGCTAATCTCATGTTGGACTAGACTGCCGAAGACAAGGAGATCGGGGTTCGGTCCCAGTCGGGTGCACTGAGGGTGGTGTTTCCTAAATGGTTTTCCACTCTTCCTCCATGCAAATGCAGGTGCACTTCCTTTAAATTAAGCCTTCTTTATCCCTAACTCATTAGTGTAATTAGTACATAGCCTAAATGAATAGTAAGACGCTGTGCTTAGAAAAAAGATTTTAAGGATAGTACTATTTATATAAATGAAAATTTTCAATTTTGATCATTTAACTATTTAAGATATGAAATAGCTTATTGTTGTAATGTTGTAGTGCTATTAAATATACAAATCTTTTATTTAGAATATATCGTTATAAAGTCAAAAGTTTCAGAGAAATAAGCATAAAGCCCTAGTCCTAAGCCTACAGATTGTTTATAAAGCTATGAAATAAAAATTTACTGTAATGCTCTTAGCTGGCTGGACAAAGACAGTTCTCTTATCTCATTGTTTTTGTAACGTTATAGGCCTATATTATTTCATTTATGCTCTTTGGTGGAGTATTTCTGTAATATTGTATACAATTTCATTTCAAAAATCTTATAAGTTTTTAGTAAATATTTCTACTTTAATATAAAAGAGGGAGAAAGTTTTTGCTGTACACCATCAATTTTATCTTTCAGAAATATGCAACTATATTAAAACCTAACATGAATATTTTCTTTACCCACTTTGTTGACCGCATAGTCTAAGACACTACTCTTGCAAGAGACCCGACTGCGGATAGCAGGGAGATTGAGGTTTGATCATGGTTGAGTGTACTAAAGATGGTTTTTCCTAAATGATGTCCCAATCTCTCCACACAAATGAATGTACACTTCCTATAAAAATCACCTTCCTCATCCCTAACCATAGGTGTAACTAGGATTGATGAATGGGGGAGGGGTCAGCCCCTAGAGGTATGGACTCTACACCAGTAAAAAGAAGGGTTCATTTTTGAGTGCCTAAGTGACGATTTATGATTATAATAAATAATTGGCATGCAATTCAGTTAAAACTAAAACCCTGAAAATGGATTATACTAACACAATACAAGTTCATTTAAAAACAATTTTGTTTTATTGTAGAACATGAACAAAACATTGTTTGGTTTAACTGCAAACTAACTTAAGAACAGTGTCCAATTACAACATTAATTTAGTCTGAATTTCAATCAACAAGATGATTTTGCCAGTTCATCTAGAACTTCGTCCAGAGAAATGCTTATTTCTTGATGTTTATTTAACATCGCCAGGCCATTCAGTCTTTGCTGCCCTGTTGTATTTCTCAAGTAAGTTTTTAATCTCTGAAGAGTTGAGAACATCTTTCACTGGTGCTTGTTGACACTGGCAAGGTTACTATCAACAGAGTACTGATCAATGGGAATATTTCTTCATTGCAGGCAACATAACATATTTTCAATTCATTCACTCTTTAGTGCCACATGTAAAGTTCTCCAATTGCAGCCATATCACTACACTGCAAATCTTGCTCGTATAAAACAACCAGCTATTTCATTTGTTGCTTTTCTACTTCATTGATAACCGATTTCTCTGTTGGCATTAGGCACATAAAAACTGCCAAGCACTACTTGATGCTTCAAGAAATGCATTTTTAATTGACTCACAAAATGATCCAAAAACTGCAAAAAAAATTGCAACTCCGAAATAAGCCTTATTGGAGTATACTTTTACATTACACCTCTGTATTTGTTTGGTAGATATTCTTGGTGGGACAAGATTTGAACCAAACAATTCATAAAGTGTTTTAGCTGATTCATAAATAGCTTAAAACTCAATTTCGGTGTTTTTTTTCTTATTTCTTGAATTGTTTCCTTGAGCCGATTTACCATGTTAATGGCAGCTAGAAGATCTACATTCTCAAGTTGCAATGCTTGGCAAGGTGGTAAGTTCAAAGGGAAAACCTTTGCTAACACCTGTAGAGTAATTAAAAAATATGAATTTTGTATGGCACACTGAAGTTGAACTGCTGGTAATGACACATCAGGATTTTCCCAAATTTTTTTTTTTTACCCAACTAAAACACTGAACAATTCACAATGCTGCATTATATTATAAATAATTTGAGTGATTATTAATGATGGACAGGTTTAAAAAAAAATTGTGTTTGTTTTATTGTTTCAAATCAATTGGGGGCAGGTGGAGGGGGGGTTCAACCCTCAAAACCAACCCACTTATCCCCGGTTATGCTACTATCCCTAACACATTAGCTTAATTAGTACCTAAGAAAATAACTCGAATAGGTAGTAAGATGGCAGGACTAAAACAAATTTCTCATGTTATGTTTTTGTCTTCTCTTTAGCGGCAGGATTGTATTATCTAGCAGAGTTAGTGGAAGAGTACACGGTAATAACAAAGAAGATAATATGGTGGGTAGTTTTGGTGAGTAGACAGTTAAATAGAATTTATATTAAATACAGTCAAGATATTCTTTCCCAAAATATTGGCAGTCATAATTTTAATGCTAATTGAAACATTTGAATAAACTTAACTATTAAAGTGACATTTTTATGAAGAGGATAATAATTAATTAAGAATAACTCCATCGAAGAAATAACAATGCAAAGCACCCTCATTGCATTTGGGTCAAACTCCGACCTTCTTATTTAGAGCCAGGCACACTGACTAGGATCGAGGAAATTGAACAAGTCACCTGTAGGAGCTTCCAGTTTGAATCTTGGATTGGGACTGCTTTCACCTCATTAGTATTTATATAATTTTGAAGCATTTGTTGATGTTTATTTCAGGTGACTTCACTGCTGTACATAGGAATCTTCCTGTTTGAAGAATTGCCACTATCCATGGTTGTGTGTGGTTTTATCAGTCAGATCGCACACTTGTTCATACTGAAAACGTTTCCGTATGTGGTCGTAACTTCACCTGCATTCCTTGTGGCAGTTGTTTTGTTGGTTGTCAATCATTACCTGGCATTTCAATACTTTGCATCTGTTTATTACTCATTCTCAGAGGTATGGTAGTGGTTTTAAATAGCTTTTATGTGTTTTGTTAAATAATATTTATTTATTTTTGGCCAATAAAATATACATATACTGTTCTGTCAAATTATTGTGATCAACTGATGATAAATGATTTGATTAATAAATTTAATGCTCAGTTGGTTGCATGTCTGTCTATCGATCTCAGGGTCCCGGATTTGATTCCTGGCATGGCGGAAAAAATGTATCATTGGTGAAATGTGGTTTTCCCTTTCACAGTTCACAGTGATGAATTAACGATCAGGGGCTAGATGTTATTTCTAGATTTGAATTAGCTTAAATAATTTGTGTGATGATATACTAATCAGTTAGTTCAGAAAGTGTGCATTAAACACCTCAAATAAATAAAAATGAAAAATCAATTTAATAATATATTAATTTATAATATTATTTTTTACTTGGCAAGGATATCAGTAAAGAGCATGCACACTATCAGTTACACTTATATACAGGGAATATGCACACCCACATACATACACATTTATTAAGGGCAACCTAGCCTATTTCATGGTATATTGTAAACCTATTGTAGTATTTTTTCCGTCTTGAGTCTATTTTTTTTAAGTCACTATAACCTCCGTTTACTCTCACTGATTACACTGTGACCCTATCTTTTAACCTACCTATACCATAGTGGACCTGCTTTGGTGACTGCACAGTCTAAGGTGTCACTCTCACAATAGACTAGACTGCTGATGATAGGATGATTGGGTTTGTCCCGGACAGGTTTATCGAGTTTTTTCCTAAATGGTTTTCCACTCTTCCTCCATGCAAATGCCGACACACTACTTCTGAGTTCAACCTCCCTCATCTCTAATACTAGTACATAAGATTATAACCCAAAAGTGTTTTAAGACACGGTGCTAAAAATACCACAGTGGAACCAACAAGATAAGCTCAAACAGACGGTACTTTTTTATTTATTAATGATAATTTATTCCCAATTATAAAATCCCTAAACATCCATAAATGTTTCTCTTTCTAAGGTGATTTCCTATTTCACAATTTGTTTGTGGCTGGTGCCATTCACTCTCTTCGTGTCCCTGTCCGCCAACGAGAATATTCTACCAACGGTGGCAGAAACAAGACCTCTACTAGGTAAGTTGATTCATTCAAAGTTTTTCAATTTATCATAAATGGACAATTTCTTCCCACAAACTACTATATTACTTTAAAATATCATTGTTGATAACTTCTAGTTTTATGTTCACTTAGAGCTCTTAGATTTCTTTGGTGAGGGTAGTGTTGTGGGGGGCATTTTGTTAAAGATGTAAATACAATCGAGTTCAAGCATATGTGTGTGTGTGTGTGTGTGTATGTATGTGTGTATGTGGATGCATGTGTGTACATGTAATTTTAGGACAAATATAACAACCATACCCCAGGCAATTAATTTATTACATATTGTTGATTTAAAAAATGCGAAAAATAATCAAACTTGAGGGATGAAAAAGTATACTGGTGTGGGAAAGATAACCATTTACATTAATAGTATTTTATAAGATTTTGATTCGAGATCTGTAAGTAAAGTGAATACATGGATCTAAGAAAGAGTGTAGACATCCCATTTCTAGTTGAAATTATTTGTGTGTACAACACGCTCCCACCTAGCTAAATAAATAAACAAACCAGATTTTCATATTTTACTTTACATTCATTCATAATCACACCATTCCCTTATGGAGTAGGCAAGAAACTGCATATAACTCAAAAATCAACTCCGTACTTAATCCATCCCCACTAACTTTCTCCACACTTAACTATCCCTGCATACTTTCATGCATCAACATCCATATACAGAGACATACATGCTTCTTTATTTTTAAAACTTTTAATATTTTAAATTTTCACACATTTGTTTACAACATTAGCGACGTCTTACATGGCCTTATCTCTTCCTTTTGATCCACACACTCTACCTTCATATATTTGCTTCGATCCACACTCATACTCTCAACATGCCCAGACCTATGTAAAACCCTTCTTTCACATTGACCTATTGGATTTCCTTTAAAACTGCACCCATATACCGACTCTGTCCATACAAGTTTTTCCATATACAATTTTTAGATATCTCATTCCAAACACATTCACCTTGAAAAGAAAAGTCATCCTAACCAACTAAACCTCTTAAATTAAAAGCAAACTTTTTTTTTAAATACATTTTTGTTGTGTGAACCATCCTATGAGCTATAACAAAAATAGCTTTTTTTTATTATTATTTCAGGCAAAGATGACAATGATGTGGTGTCTAACTATTTTTCACGAAAAGGTAAGAAATATGGTCTACTGACTTTATTCAACTACGCGAAGGATTCCATTCTTCCACAACGAAACAAGAAGGCATTCTAAGACAAATAACAGAGCTTACTTTGTACAAAAGTCTAAAATATGAAATTAATTTATTAAATCAACCTAACTTATGTAATGCTTGTACAAAGAACTCAAATCGTACATCTCTACGATAAATGTGTATGAAATTGGTGCTGATATTCACTGTGAGTTCTAGCTGTAAACCTTCACTTACTTATTTTGACAATTCAACAAGTTGTGTGGCAATATTTGTGTAAGACCCTGTGTGTTTCGAGTGGTTTGGAAAAATATGTGATATTTTTTTTATTATTACTATTTTGGTTAAGCTAAAGCGTGTAGCTAATTAGAGAGTTTTTGGCAAACTTGATTTTTACATTTAAGTTTGAAAGATCTTGGTGAACCTGTGGTATTAAAATGAGTGAGATATTTTATATTTCAATAACCGACAATGGTTTGTTAAAGTGGAAAAATAATTATATTGTTCTCTGAAGCACTTTGATTAAAGATTAATAGTTCACCAACAAATAACCACTATCAATATGGTGCATACTATTTTGAATTTATTGACCTCATAATTATTCTACACCTTATTGTATGTTTATATATATCAAAAATAGCTCTTATATGTTTATAAATATGTACTTTTAAGATTAGTAATCTATAACATCACATAGCTATAATCAGGTAACCATAGGAAGAACCTTTTAAGAGCTTATAAAAAGTAAATGTAACATATAGTCAATATTTGCAAAGTTCTCTAGGCCTATATTTATTTAACTGTATCACTAGCTAAAACATCTATTTGTTGCCAGAAACAGGATACTATAATAATATTCAATCAATGGTTAAAATAACTTAGACACGAGGATTTTCCTGGGGCCTTTGGATTTGTGCACCAATGCTATAACACTCAGCCAAGTGAATAGTGAACCTTGGATAGAGACTACGAGAAAAACAAGGGTGGTTTAGTGGTAGAGTATTGTGTGCAAAGCCAAAGGTCCTTGGTTTTATTCTCGTGTCCAGATTGTCATTTTTCACTTATATCACTATATTTTTCTAATGGCTGCCAACATTTACACCTTGGCTTGTTTTACAAGAGAAAGTAAATCTTTTAAATTTATAAACTGTCAAGATATGTTTCTTGATATGGCAACCTAGCTATTTATAGTTCACATAACTATTTACTTAGTTTTAGCCGGTATGTGTTCATTTATATGTGGATGTTTTTACTCTCTGAGTCGACTTGTCATTCATCCAAATACAAGCAATTCATTAAATGTACACAAAATAAGGGTTGGTTGTTTTTAAGTATTGTATGCTTCTATGTAGAGATGAACCAATATTAGCATCAAACATTCAAAATCAGTGAGTACCTTTTTGGCAAAAATATATATTTCTCACTCAAATATTTTTTGGCACTCTGATCTCAAAATATTTCAATGTCTTTTCAAGCTAAAATTTCTACATTCCTATAGTTTGGCAACAACATAGTGTTTTATATAAATACAACTATTCTCTCTTAATTTTTTAAAAATAATAAACATGTACCTAGTAGCTGTAAAATATTCTATAATGTTGACAACCAAAAATAAATATAATTATGCAGCTGGAGTGTGAATGTAAAAAACTAGTCATATCACATGTCCATCACGGGCTCTGCCTTAAAATATGTAATTTTTAAACGAAAAAGAGATGATATTTAGACGCGGCTATAACTGTAAGTCACAATTATAATAGCTTTGCTATTTAATCCATCACATATTCTATGGATAAAATTAGAGAAATATGCCACAGTTTAGAAATGTGTAGCTCACGAACAAATAGTTGGAATTGAACAATTCATCCAACTAAATTACTCTACATAGTCTACCTTCTCAGAGTGTTCCAGCTCAAAGTGAATTATGAGGTGACACAACAGCAAACACAGAAATAATGTGACAAAACAAAATAGGAGATTTTCACCATTAGTTGCTATGACAGACTTGTGTTTGTTGATAATAGTTTTCATTATTTGACTTCACCCTTGTTCAGCAAAGCCATCAACCCTTTCTTCTCTGCCCCAACCAATAAAAATCATTGTCCCAATAAATATAATTGTATCCCTAACAGGGGTGTAAGTTATCAAATGGTGAACAACTGAACAAAATCTAGTTTGCTGATGAACTACTGTACTAGATAAATTAACTGCTCATTTCTGTGAAATGAATCACTTTGACCCACTTTGGTGGTCGCATGGTTTAATGCGTTACTTTCACGGAGGACTAAACTGCTGGTGATGGGGAGATTGAGGTTCGAATCTTCGGGTGTACTGAGATAAGTTCTTCCAAGAATATGGTTTACTACTCTCCCTCCATGCAAATGAAGGTACACTTCCTATAAATATAACCCTCCTTATCCCTAAAACCGCTAGAGTAATTAGTACATAAGCGTATAACCTGAACGGGTAGTAAGATGCGGTGAAAAAGTAAAATCACTTTGAACTGTTAACAATTGTGAACAGTCCTCCCCATCTTTAATCTGGTGTAGCTCAAGGGTACAGACATTTACTTAGGTGATAGACTTTAATTCCAAATCCCTCTCAAGACATTATAAAAAAGAGCATACTAGGAGAGAATAATTGACTTGTTTGTTTGCATTCACCCTTTAACTGTGGGAACTTGTAATATAACTCAGTTGTAAGACTACTTCGTTGTATGAAGCAATAAGTATTGTCTATTTTTTGTAATATCTAATAAAATATGAACACTTATGTCTTTGTACATTCACAATTTATAGCTCCATGTTAAAACCAAGAGGATCAGTGTGTTTTCTTTATCATCCAATACACTATTAAAGAAATGCACTAGAGATAAGTCCTGCATCTATTAATAACATTATTGTTTTTGTTTAATACTTCTTCAAAGGGATCATATTTTACTATAAAAGTGTTCACAGTTAAGTTATATTGGTTTACCAAAGATTTTCCTCTCATTAATTTTTTAGATTTACAGGGGAAATGTTATGTTTACTAAATCCAATATTATTTCATTAAGCAGACAATTATGTCTATAACATGGAAAATATAAAAGAAAATGGGACAATGTTTTAAGTTGATTTCTCCATAATTTGTTTGTATATTATATTTTGGTTTATAAATATAATTTCATGCCAAGCAGACAATTGTTTTTTTCTTAGTTTTACTTTCTCACAATTGTCACACTGTGAGTGACGAAGAATATAATTGCCACTATTACATTTTTATAAGAATCATCATCATCATCATCAATGGTTTCCAGCCTGTATTTGGGTCATTTTAGTAAAAATGTTTCCATCTTACTCTATCTTTCCACCATTCCTCTTCCTTTAATTTCTTCCATTCTTCTCCTCTCACTTGAACACTTTGTTATTTGCTCCTCCCATATCTTTTTGGCCTCCCTTACAGTCTTTTTTCTACATACTTCATTTCCAACATTTTCTTTGGCATCCTCTCTTTTTTCATCCTCATTACATATCCATACCATCTCAGTCTTTCTTCCTCTACTATCTCATGTATTCCCTGTACCCCAACTCTTTCCTGGATAACTTTATTCCTAATCTTGTTTCTCCTTGTGACAGCTAACATGCTTTATAGAACTAAATATTTTATTTAATATAAATACGGTTGACTAAGTTTGTTGAAAATGTATTACTAATAGGATATGTGTTGATTTTGCAAAGATCTGGGTTTGAATCCTGGTCGAGTGTACTGTGGGTGGTTTCTCCTCAATGGTTTCCCACTCTCCTTCCACGCAACTTTGGGTACACTTTCTCTAAATTAAACCTTACTCATCCTCAACTCATTAGTGTATTTAGTCTATATGCGGATAAACTGAACAGGTAGTAAGATACGGTGCTAAAGAAATGATGAGTTCAGATACCATTTAACAAATTAATTAATTGTTGAATTTATTTGCTCAACATAGACTTTAATTAGTGATTAGAATTGCAAATTGTCTGAGCTGAAAATGTATAATTTTAAAATTTGATCTATTTTGGGGATGGGTCCTTTAAATCTTCAGATTGCTCAAATCCTTATAAATATTATAAATTTCATTAAAAAAATCTAATTCTGAATATGAGTATTTTTTTTAGAAATATCATGATTATTACTAGTGGCTTAGCCCTACAACAGTGCTGAAAAAACTCAAACCCCAGACCATTTATGTGAACAAGGTAATTAAAGAAAAAAAAATGTGTAAATTAACCTTTTACGCTTATCATGTTTTCTAAGATTTAGATTTGAGATATGAATATAAAATGAAGGTTTGAACTCTATAAAAGAGTATTAGGTTTGTCTTTAACTTATTCCCTCTCACTAATTGGTAATTTAATAACCTTTAAGATGTGTATGTTTGCGCTAATATAGATGAAAATGTATAATAACCACTGCTAAAGCATTCCAACAAATATTTAAGACATAGAATGTGTTGAATAGACATTTCTCATTCAGGATAGGCCTACGCTTCCAAAGTTCTTGAAAGCATTTATTTATTTCTAGGTGTGACTTCTGCAGCTTTAATTTTCAGCGAGGTGGTAGGACTTAACTAGCGCTGCAGTGAGGCTATTTTTATTTTATTACCCGCCTCGGTGGCGTAGTTGGCTAACACACTTGCCGTGTTGAGCTCGACTACTGAGGACCGGGAGATCGAGGTTCGAATCTCGGTCGGGTGAACTGGGGGTGGTTTTTCCTAAATGGTTTTACTCTCTCCCTCCACGCAAATGCGGGTTAACTTCCTCTAATTCAACCTTCCCAATTCCTAATCCATTAGAGTAATTAGTACTTAAAGCGTGTAACCCAAACGGGTAGTAAGACGTGGTGCTAAATATTATTATTATTTATTTTATTACATGATATGTGATATTAGGGAGCACATTTATAGATGAAAGTACACTCAACTATACAGTGAAAATTGTATTAATAAATATTAAAAACTTATTTCATCTTTTTACTATGAAAGCCATGTTGTGTTTAAACTAACGTGTTTTAAGATAATATTTTAGTAGTGATTTCATACATATATAACAATGACACACCCTGACACGGAGCAGTCGGCACATAAAGCCGGACGACTAGGTTTCAACACGTCCAGATGTCCTTTTTTTCTTCTTCTTGTACTCAGTAAAATTCACTGCTGTCTACTGTCAATATGGATGTGATATAATTAGGAAAAAAAATTTGATGTAATCAGGGTAGGTAACTAGAGTAGGGATGTGCAAATCTTAGAAATTTTTTAAATTCCGATTAAAAAATTATAATAATATGGTCTCTACCAACACCAAGCTCTGCTAAAAATATTTTTACAATGACTTACCTCAGTGGTTTTGGGGTAAAGTGCTCGGCTCAGGATCCAACGATGTGGGTTCAAACCCAGCCGAGGTCGACGGATTTTTCTTGAGCGATAAAAATTCGTACCACAACTTCCTTCAAAGAGGAAGTAAAGCCATCAGTCCCATATTGATTGTGGCATGTAAAAGAACCTTAATAGGTAGGCTATGTGAAAATACCTTTCGCAGAAAAATTGGTGAGCCCTTTTGCTCTTGCTCATAGAAATTGGTTCAGAAAGTGCACGTTAAATACCTCAAATAAATAAAATTGATTCTTACAACAATAATATATTTTATTTTAGTCATTTTGTACTGTTATGTACATTAGCTTTACAATGACAGGAAGTTAGTCTTACATTAGAGTCTGTACTTATAAGCTACACCATAGTGGAACCAAGTAAGCTAAGGTGACTATCATCATTATCATTCAACGTTTCTGCTTCTGCAGGTCATCTAGCACATCCTCTTCCATTCCTGTTGAGCTTTCCAAACTTATCCCTCAGCCACGCATCTCCATTCCGCTCCTTTAGCTTCCATGTCCTTCTGGGGTTGGTCCATCCACCTTGTCCATGGTTTTCCAATAGGTCTTCTACTCTTCTATTTGTTCTGTAAGGCTTTCTTAGAAATTCTGTCCTTCTCCATTCTCATCACATGACCTAACCACAGTAACCTTTTTCCCTAATTATTTAATTCCTTATCCTGTCTCTTCTTGTTACATTCTTAGGAACCTCATCTCTGCTGCCTGCAATCTACTTAAATCTTTGTCCATATCCAGGTTTTAGAACCGTATCTCATTAATGGATGATAATATGCCTTATATAACATTTTGGCCCCTTTTCTTAAGCCCGCTAACATTTAAGGTAAATAGATAGTGAAATATTTTGATTCATCATTTGAGGTTGAAATCTCTTTTAAGATATTTAAAATAAAACATTTTAAATATTTTTTTGATATATAGAGTTAGATGGCTCTAAAATATACTTTTTAAATTTAATTTTTAAAAAAATCCAACTTTGTTATGGCCCAGAAATATTCAATAGTATATTCACCATCATTTAAAATTAGAAAAGTGGATTTTATACACCCTTTGTCTGAAGACACTCATATTTTGAGTTTTTTCACCAGAGCTCACATGCACATAGATGATATTAAAAAGATGAGTTAAATTTTATTGAAAAAATATGTAAACCTTTGATAATTTCCATATGGCCTTGTAAATTTACAATGATTGAATGTTATTAAATTTAAATATGAAAAAAAAAGTGGCTGAATACATAGAGCAAGCAATTTTGTGTGTATGTGTGTGTGACAAGTATCTTGTATAAAATAAATGTTTTATTGAGAAAAAAAAGTTTTGTTTTGTCTAACCTTTCCTGCGGCACTATTATTATTCTCCCTTTTGTTTATTTTGGTTTACTCTTTTGGGAAGTTGTGTTGCGTGTTTCACATTCCTCCCTGAAGAGTTCTGATAAAATGAAACCTAGGTCGGGAGATTGGGCGGTGACGATCGATTTTCTTAAAGAGGCATCCAATACCTCTTTGTCCAGTGGCAGCAATGTGAAGTGTGAATTGTGTTCTTCTTTTTGTTGTGGAAGCCATATTTGTTTGTTCCCTTTTATATGTTTTCCATCCACCTTTCCTCTTCCTTCTTCCAAATATATATTATAAAACAATTTAATATATTCATACATAAGTCATGTTATCTGCAGCTGTCACTCTTGATAGATATTATCAATACTAATAAAATAGAAAAATCAATGTTGGCCGGTAAGAAATAGGTTTTGAGTTTTCTAAAGTGTTTTTCCAACCAAAATAAGGGTATAAAGAAGCTTTGTATTTCAGTTCTTGCGCCTACAGATGTGGGTATTTTGTGGATTTTATGTTGATAAACGATATGATTGCTATTAAAAACAATTTATAGCAAAATACTTAACAAATCTGGTCATTTGATAGATAAATTAGAGAGAGAAAAAATTAATCGTTATTAGCACCGCGTCTTACTACCTGTTCGGGTTATACGCTCTTACGCTAATGTGTAATGGTAGGGTGATAGTGAGATGAAATGGAGGACCTACAGTTTAACGTGGAATCCGAACCACGGTGGAGGCCTGGCATTCCCCACATTCACAAGATGTATTGTCAGAGGTGAAGGAAGGGTTTGGTAATCAGATAAATCTTTGACGGGACCGAGGATTGAACCTCGGCAGCCAGCATTGAAGTCTGACACCTTACCCCTAGACCGCCAGGCCACCGAAAAATTAATCATATATCATAATTACCGTAAACTGTTTCCAGGCTGTGGCTGGGTCAGTTTAGTAAAATATGTCTCCATCTCTTTCTTGGTTTTCCTGGCATATTTAAATAATATATAACTAACAATGACATTTAAAAAAAATCTATCTAACATTATTTATAAATGCTAGTTAACAAAATATTTTTTTCTTAGCAACGCATCTTACTACCTGTTAAGGCTATACAAGTATGTCCTAATTACGCTAATGAGTTAGGGTTGAGGAAGGTAGAATTTAGAGGAAGTGTACTTGCATCTGATTGTACAGAGTGGAAAACCATTTAGGAAAAACTAGCCTCAGTACACCCAATTGGGATTCGAACTCTGTTATTCTTGTCATCGGCAGTATAATCTATTGCGAGAGTGATGCTTTAGACCATGCAGCCTTCAAAGCAGTGCAACATAATCTATTTATTCTTAATTAATAATAAATTTACTAGATGTACAAATATACTAAAAAATATCATGAATTAAATGTAATTTAATTTCTTGTCAAAATAATGATCAGCTGTTAAATCGATTTATTTATTATAATATGTAATTCAATTATTACAGATGTTTTATTTATAAACATTGATTGTAATTACACTTTGTTTACCTTGAAAGGTAACAGTAATTCCTTGACAAATAACACTATGACCCTATCTTGTAAGCTACACTGTAGTGGAAATGTGTAAGGTAAGAAGGTAAGAAGGTAAGCTTGCTACCTTTAGGTGTAAAAGAAGTGTATATATAATAGCCAAAAAAAAAAAAAGTTTCACACACAACTACTGGACACTTTAAAAGACTACTAGGATTCTGTGAGTTCTCAGATTTAGAGCTTGAAGCCAAGATTGTCATTAATGCTCAGGATTGAGATTGAAAGTTTTGTAGGCCTGTCATTTTCGAGCTTTCTTTTGATGTATGTACTAATCAATTTTTAAAACACCATTGTAAGTATGGGCTATTTAATATAGATAATATCGGCAATTCCACTTAAAATTTATTCTGTAACTTAAAAAACATTGTTAAAATTACTATCAAATTTCATAAAAATAAGTAATAGATTCTAAAATTACTTTCTACCAATAAACTAATTCAATATTTTCGTCCCTTTTTAATTATCCCCTATTGAAGTTGTATTGCCAAAACTAGGCAATGATAGTTAGCTAGCTAAATAAATCATTACATACTTAATCATTATTTTTACTATTTTTCATGGTCCTTTTCTAAAATTAAAATTTAAACTAAAAATAAATTTAACATTGAAAATAGATATTGATTGTTTGATAACCTGAGTTATTTAAAACTTGTATTAATATGTTCAATGACAAAACTAGCATTAGTTACTATTTAGTTATAGAATGATGTAGTTTAACTTGTCTAAAATCAGTGTTGATCAACATTGCAATAAATAATGAATCAAATAGCCAAAGCTATTATTTATGCTTTTTTTTTTAGCGAGGATTACTCCATCTAGATATCATATTCTGAAAAATGACACCTGGACACGGGAATCGAACCCAGGACCTTTGGCTTAGTACGCCAATGCCAACGCCATTCTTCCGCCTGCAGTCTCCACTCTCCTCCTCTCACTTGCACACTTGTTGCTGTTTCTCCCAGCAATTTCTTGGTCTCTCTTGTGGTCTGTTCCCTACATACTTCATATTCATTAATATTCTTGGAATACTCTCCCCTTCCATCCACATTACATGCCCATACCATCTCATCCTTGCTTCAACTATATCATGTATGCCAACTCTTGACCGTACATCTTCATTCCTAATCTTATCTCATCTGGCGACAGCTAGCATGCTCCTCAAAACCTTCAATTCCATGGCTTCCACTGGCCTTGTTTCTCCTTTATCCAAAGCCCAAGTTTCCCTTGCATATGTAACTAAGGCTATAAAGTATGCTCTATAAAACACTTCAGGGAGACTTCTCTTTTCAATAGTATGTCTCCTACACACACCTGTTGAAAACCTCTTCCTGTTGCACTCTTCTCTTTTTTATCGTCTCTGCTGCCCCCTTTTGCCTCAATCACACTACCAATATACTTTACGATCTTTGCTTCTTTCAAATCTACTCCATCCAGCGCTATCACCTTTCTTGGTCTTGTTCTCTGCCTTGTCATCACCATCAAAGAAAGTAAGAGAAGTGAGAAAACCATAGATAGAAGAGTGGACACAAGTGCTACAGACTGATGTGGAAGGGAAAGTAGGAGAGTGTTCAGAATGATGAATGAAAAAGGAAGAATAAAGGAGGACGGATTGCTAGGAGAGGAGGAATAAAATGAATGGAGAGATGGAGAAGGAAGCAGTATGGTTAACCAGGAAGGAGGTAGAAAAAAACCTTGAAAAAAGGATGAGAAAGGGAAAGGCAACATGAGTGGATGATCTCGCAATGAAAATGATAGTGGCAGCAGGAGAAATGGGTCCACAGTGGTGGTACATAATAGTAAGGGCAGTGTGGCGTGAGAAGAAAGTGCCAGAGCATTGGACGAAAGGTATTATACTAACAATATTCAAGAAAGCGGGATAGGAAAAGGTGGGAAAATTATAGAGGCATAATACTGATTTGTCAATGTGCAAATATGTATGAAAATCTTCTGGAAAGGAGGAGGAGGACAAGCATATAGGAAAGAAAGAGGGAGGAGGCTGATGACAGATTTAATATTTGGAATTAAACAGATGATAAAAGAGAGATACGAGTTTGGAAAGGATTTGTCAATGGCATTCATGGATGTAGAATATTTTAGTGTAAATAGGAAGAAAGTCTGGAAAACAATGGAGGAGGGTGGAGTAGAATGAGGAGTGGCTAGAAGAGTAAGAAATATATGATAGTAATGTGAGTTGTGTAAAGACGAAGAAAGGGTGGATGGAGTGGTTCAGATTAAAAAATCGAGTCAAGCAGGGGAGTGCCCTCTCACCATTACTACTACTATTGGTGATGGAAATGATCATGTATATAGTAGCAAGGAAAAAACTGGGTGAGGAGAAAATGAAAACAATGATGTTTGCTTAGGAAGTGAAAGAGTG